>JAUTXW010003143.1:0-107500 GCA_030620095.1 Kuschelorhynchus macadamiae | reverse complement strand
TTTAGCCAATTAGCTATAGTAATACGCTACGTTAAAACAGACGGAAGTATTCAAGAGCGATTTTTAGGTTTTAAGAATGTGTCCGAAAATCGTACAGCAGATGCATTATATACCGTAGTTTATAACGTTACTAAAGAAATTAATAGAGAGAAAAAATGTGCTCAAAGCTATGATGGAGTTGCAGTGATGGCAGGACAATTAGGGGGTCTGCAAGCTAAAGTTCGAGAAACTTTCCCAAGTGGTGTGTTTGTCCATTGTTTTGCTCATAAATTAAATTTAGTTTTATCCCAGTCCATCAATCACATTAAAGAGTGTAAAGTATTTTTCGTTACTTTAAGTGGCATGGTTGCCTTTTTTTCCAAGTCAACAAAACGTACACAAGCTTTGGACTCCATTGTCCACAAAGCATTGCCCAAAGTAGCTCCTACTAGGTGGAACTATAAAGACTTGTGTTAACAGTATCTGAAAATCGTGAATCACTGATTGAATTATTTGAGAATATAATAGAAAATAATGAAACGTGGGACTCAGAAGCAATAAATAGTTCGAGGGGTTTATATTATTTATTATAATTTTAATTATTTCTTGAACATATTTTCAGAAATATTTCCATTCTCGGACAATGTTTTTAATATATTACAAACTAAAACAAATGCTTTTTGCCTAAAAAAGGTGGATGATTTTAAGTCCATGTTACGCCAAAAAAGAGATGACTGACCTATTTTGGGAGAAAACGATGACGTTAAATGTAGACCCACAAGCCAAGCGTCTTCGAACAGACAAGGTCGGAGATGTTCAAACTTCATATAGACGCCTCTTTTATGAAATAATCGATCAAATTCAGCAACAAATAAACTATAGATTTAACGGTTTAAATGATTTTAAATTCCTCAAGCTCTGCAATTTTGATGCATTTAAAGGAAAAACTTTTCCAGAAGATGCATTTAAATCTATTCTTCTTCATTATGGCCAGTTCTTCGACCGAGTGTTACTGCGATCTGAACTAAAAGTGATTTACGAAACTGATGACATTAGCGCAAAAAATAACGCTAAGGAACTAATGCAACTTTAAAAGACAAGGAGCTGGAAGATGCCTACACCGAAGTGTCGAAATTGTATAAATTAGTATTGACAATACCTGCCACAAGTTCATCAGTAGAACGCAATTTTTCAACACTTAAACGTATAAAAAATTTCGTGAGAAATTCAACGGGGCAGGAGAGACTTTCGCATACATCGCTGTTGTCCATTGAAAATAAACTTCTCCAAAATATGTCGGAGCATCGACGTTTTTATGATGACGTCAATCGACGAATTTTCAAAAAATGATCGAAGAATCGAATTACATTACAAATAGGTAAGTTTCTAAAAATTGTTTCCCTTTCTTAAAATTTCATCGCACGCCCCTGGACACATTATATACAAATTCGACGTACATACAACAATTTTTTAATAAATTAGCGACCACATTTTACGGTGAGCCGGGTCAAAACTACACTGAATGCCGTTTTAGGTGTTATTAGAAGTATTTGAAGTGAAATCAAAACAATGCATTTTTCTATATTTTTTTATTTCGATGGATTCGTATATTTCCCTCTTCTTTTTATGCATTTCGGTTTTTACAACCTTGGTTTGGTCAAAATTAAAAGAGTGGTTTTTTTTTTGTGTTTGGTAAGAGCCCTTTGATTTTTTTTGCCGTACTTGGATTTGGACAAATGTTGGCTTGTTTGACCGCTGTAAACACCGTCGCAATCATTACAGGTAATTCACGACGTGAGTTTTTTTTAAGGGTTTGTGTTTTTAATTTGCTAAAATGCCTATTTAGTAAGTTATGGCCTTTGTGAGTGACAGGTATATTTGGCCAACAGATGGTTTAATTTATCTGACATTCCTTTAACATATGGAAGTGCTGTGTAGTTCTGCCGCATGCTCTTATTTTTTTTTCTCTGGTGGGGGGGTTTAAGCTTTTATAGAATTTGTGAATTCTAGCTTTGAAAATTGAGTTTATTAGATTTTCTAGGTAGGTGTTAGTTTTTAGGGCTTCTTTTGCTTTTTTTTATTGCTTTTGTTCTAAAATCCACATCTGACAGTTGTATGGCTCCGTCTGCTAGTCCAGTAATTACTGATTTTTTTTTGGCATAAAGGGTGTTGTGAGTTAAAGGTAGTATATCTTGAAGACCATGTTGGTTTTGTATACCATTCTGTGCGTATTGTGTTGTTTTTTTGGAGTAACGTGACATCTAGAAAGTTAATTTTTGATTTTTTTTCAGTTTCCACTGTAAAATGTTATTTAAGGTGATAGTTGTTAAAAATCGTTAGAACGTGGTACGTCTTTTCCTGTGGAATTGCCTTAATACAATCGTCAACGTACCGGTAAAAAAAAGGCAAAACAAAATCAAGCGGCGGGATCACAGTTTCTTCCAGATCTTTTAATACTAGTTGGGCAATCACACTAGAAATTCTAGCCCCCATAGCGCACCCCTCTATTTGTTTATACGTATGTGGAGTTTAAACTTAGCTCTAGGGCATACTGGAATTCGTCGATAGGAATATATGTAAATTGTTTTAATTTATCCCATTTTTTTAGTATAATATCTCATCAAAGTTATAGGAATAAAGTAATATGACATTGGTTCGTATTTACGACATATGAAATTATATTTTTTAAAAATTTACCACAATAATTACAGTTTACAGTGGAAACTGAGAAAAACCAAAAAATTTACTTTCTAGATGTCACACTACACCGAAAAAACAACACAATACACACAGAATGGTATACAAAACCAACATGGTCTCACTTTGCCAAAAAAAATCAGTAATTATTGGACTAGCAGACAGAGCCATACAGCTGTCAGATGTGGATTTTATATATTTATATATATATATATATATATATATATATATATATATATATATATATATATATATATATATATATATATATATATATATATATATATATATATATATATATATATATATATATATATATTTAGTTTCTGGAACCTTTAACTATATTCTTATGGAATTTTCTTGGATATTTGGTTCACTGAATTAATTGGCAAGTTTTAGAGATCGGCAAATATTTATTTCATAGCGAGAGTTCAAAACGTCACATAGCACGTTTAAATGTTCTGTGCTATGTGACATATATGTATTATTTTAATTTTAGCATTAATTGTAACGAACTGTGGTGTATGGAAATATGTTAAAATGCCGACATTTAAATCTCGGATAATGTTTTAATTTCTTGGTAAGCCGAAAAAAATTTTAGTAAAAAAAAAAAAAAATTTTTAATTATTGTAATTTTCTGTGCCGTGACCATAAATATGATGAAAACCAAAATTGAAACGTTTTGAACTCTCGCTATGAAATAAATATATTTGCCGATCTCTAAAACTTGCCAATTAATTCAGTGAACCAAATACCCAAGAAAATTCCATAAGTATATATATATATATATATATATATATATATATATATATATATATATATATATTTATATATATATATATATATATATATATATATATATATATATATATATATATGTATATATCATATGTATGTATGAATATTAGTATCTAAACAAAGTTTAGATACTATTTCAAACTATATTTTGTATATGTCCATAAGTTTTAAATGTATTAACAATTACCTGATTGTGTGATGTAAACTCCTGAAACCAAAAAGTAAATGAAAATTTAATCTCTTAAATTATTATCATTCTTGAATATTATTACTATAGCATCTAGCTATACAGCGAGGATAAAGTTCGTCGCCTCCCGTCTAACTGCTGAATCGCTCGGTATATTGCAACGAAATATGAAACGATAATATATGAACATATTCTCCATTAAAAAAAAAGACAATGTCAAGAACAGACTGAAAACTTTTTTATGGATGAGGGGTTCGAGTGATACATCGTTTTGAAGGTCTTTATTCTTAATTCAACCCTCGATTTTGAAAGCATTTGATTCAGCAGTTCTCAACTTTTGACCAATAACAATGTTTCGAAATGGAATCAATATTATACGTTTGGGATATTTTTTTGAGGTTGCTAATGTCAATATTCCATACTAAGTGTAGCACGAAAATGAGACGGTAAATATTTTATTAAAACCATATAACAATTAATAACAAACTGATAGAACGAATATTAAAAAAATGGAACAAGTAGAAAAAGAAAAGCGTCAAGGTTTTATTTTAAAAGATGTTGTAAATGCGCCAGTGAAACCGGAGCTATTTTGAAAACTTGAGATTTTACACAGCCCCATAGAAAATAATCAAGGAGTGTAAAATCTGGCGAGCGAGCTGGCCACTCTGTCGGACCTCGGCGACCAATCCATCTATCCGTATAGGTTGCATCCAAATAATTTCTAGTGCTAAATAATGTGGCGGGGCACCGTTCTGTTGAAACGTATTGCCAAAGTGGAACTCACGTGGGTTTTGAGCAACATCAGCATCAATAAGTGGAGGAATGGGATTCTACAGCATTCGAAGATATGTAGGGGCGTTTAAATTTCCTTCCAAAAATATGGGAGGGACCTATGATATGGTCACCCAAAATACCCGCTTAAACATTTATTTGTTGAAGAAACTAGTATGTATTTCGCGAACCACATGGGGACTTTCATCACTCCAATATCTTTAATTTTCAGTCTTGACTTTTCCAATCAGGGAAAGGGTGGTCTTATCACTAAAACAAAATATGGCGCAGATAATTGGGATTTGATGTGATCCTTTCTGCCAAAATCTCGCAAAACTCTAGTCACCTGTCAGGGTCATCTTCGGTTAATTCGTGGACAATTAATTGGATCTTTAATGTTCTTAACCGACGAACTCAAAATATTGCATGTCTTAGCTACTTGCTTAGTACATTGTCTAGGATTCATTTTAGCTACGGTCTGAAACGAGCCATTTCAATTAAATGATATTTTGGGATACGTTTAGAACACTTAAAAAACACGTTTTAAAATGTCAAATATTAGAAATCCAAGGCAATGGCAATTAATTGTTGCACTTTGTGGAAAAAAGTGGAAACCACGTATCGGAAAATCAAATTTAAAATTGTTATTGGTCAGCATTTGAGAACTGCTGAATCAAATGTTTTAAAAATCAGGGATTCAATTAAGAATAAGAAGATCTTTAAAACGATGTATTACTCGATCCCCTCTTCCATTAAAAACAGTTTCGAAACGAAAAGCACATCAGTTAGATTTGACAGCCCTTTATAGTCGGATAACAACGGCGGGACAGTATGAATTAAACTCTAAAGTATATTTAAAACCAAGAAGCATATTAGGAAAAGAAAATTACCAGTTATCACGTGACCATTACCATAAAACATGCCATAATGACGGCCGTCAATGTGAGATGTTCTTTTGTGATATTCACGGGATCTCTGGTCGTTTTGTTTTCATAACATGAATCTTAATTTTGAAAATTCTATAGTCCCTACAATTTTCGCATGAAGTCTTATAATTAAATAATAATTTTAGAAATTTATTATTGTTTGGATGTTGTTAGTGACCCTCGTAGGGGATGTTTACTTTTATTAAAATTTAGGTATGGTAGGAACTTAGATCTTTTAAGTTTTTTGTCAAAACGTGATTAGAGAAAATACAAGTTCCTAGATTTCATCAAAATGGAAAACATTCAACGCGTCACGGCGCAAAACGTTTAGATTGAGAGTTATACTCTTGCGGGTGGAACACAAATTACGTCAAACATTATTTTTCTTTATGTGTTTTTCGGTATTTGTTAGATAGTTTTTTTAAATATAGGTTATAAGCGGTTATATTTAGTTTCAATGTCAACGTTTTCACTCTTTTTTGTATCACAATTGTGTACTTCCTTTTTAGTTTCGTTTTTGTTGGTTAAGTTTTACGTTAAACGTTTTTGGAATTTGCATTGTATTCCAAATTTTAGAGATAATATTACGTCACATTACGTGTCAAGTTCGCGTCGTTTATTATATCAAATCAGACTTTATATAATAATGCTGTTAGGGATACCAACCATTAGACACCAATGGTTCAAAACTCCCGCTTTTTGAGAGAAATATACATTTGTAGTCAGAATTAAAAAAAATAATTATTTGATAAAGTTTCTAACACACAACAACAAAAAGGAAGACGTTTTTTAAAACATTATTATACCTTACAAAAAGAACTTTTTGAAACAAATCTGCTGTTTTTGACATCTGACATTTGGCAGTTATCGCATAAACCTGCATAATCGTATTAAGGCGGGATTATTACAATTTTTAATTAGTTTCTGTTATACTGATGCCATGGCCAGACCCGGGACGATTAGTGTTCGCGGAAACAGTGATAATTCCGAAAATTTGGTAAAGTGTGAGTAAGAACTATTTTTCCCAAATGTCCCTGGAACACAAACTTATAAAACATTTAGAAATTGATGTAAATGTAATTATAAGATGAATTTACATTGGCTGCTTAATGTAAGTGTTAACATATTTTTCCAGTAATATCTTCAAAACGAGCATACTAAAGTTTGATTCGCTTGGAACTATAGGAATATTTTGTTGGAGGTGGTTTTGTAGTGCTTTTCATTAAAGATGGTTTTTGGTGTTGACTGCTAGAAACACCTAACAAACAAATTTTCTAACAACTAAATTTGGTTGATATAAAATCAACTAGTTGTGTGATCCCGTCGGGTATTTACGTTCTAAAAGAAGACCGAAAAATCCACTAGAGACTTAAATAAATCAATTAAAAAAAAAGAGCAATCATAATAAATAAATGAACAAAAAAATATTACTAGATAAATTTGAAATGTCAGAAATTAAACTTAAATTTTGAAAGTCCCCAAAAGTCGATTAAATCTCCGCATTCGCTTTAAAATGAGCTCCCGACAAATTTAACGGGGGCGGCGCTAAACGATCGAAGCGTGCACCTCTTTCCCTAAAATCTAGGGTAACACAGAAAGTGTTTTATTTCATAATTCGAATTTTAAAGAAGCTGGATTAAATTAAAGTATTTTAATTGATAACACGAGTTTTAAAGAAACTAGATTTAGTATAAATAATTTTGTTTTATATATTATGAACATGACAGAAAGTCAAAGCTCCCTTTGTATAACTTAATATAATAATAATAGTAAGAAAATAATTAAGTTTAGCAACATACTCCTAGAAATAAGAAGTGTAATTTGTAAGGAAAGGAAATCGAAGTGTTAATATAGTATAGAGTGCACTCTGGTACTCGAACTCGCAACTTGTAACATGTTATGGGCTGAAGAGGATATAAAGGCCGTATCCACCGTAAGTAAATAAAGGCCGTAATTGTAAGAGAAGTTTGTATTGGTAGGTTGCTGGTTTGCAGTGGTATTCTGCTTAAGTAAAAGTACAAAAATAGTGAAGGAAGTAGGGTACCACAGTTGTATGGCATTTAATGCTTTGACTCGGTTGAAAATGTTATCTTTGATTTTTGTTTGTGGCAGATTATTCTAAAAGCAAAGACATAATCCTACATCATACATCTTCCTTAATTTGATTTGGTAAAATACATGCAATTTCAAATTACGTTATTATTCATATAAGCAAAACACTCCCTTTAAATAACTAAAATATTTGCTGGATTTTCAAATAATTCAGAACAGTCAACGTAAACAGCAAAGTTTGGTCAATTGTGGGCAAGATATTAGCACCGCCCACTGCCTCGAATTTCATTGGACTTTTTAACCCTATGTTGTGGCCGTCATGGTTAGTGAAATCCATTCTCGCGTCTGACGCAGTATACCTCTATTTCCTTTGAGGCGTCAGTGGTGTCTCTTCTAAACCTAGAAAGTTTTCTTTATTAAATTTCTAAAATTAAGAAAATGTTGTTGGACTTGTTATCTAGTTATAGTTAATATTCAATAATAATGAATGTTAATCCCTAAAAAAAAGAAAATTTACGCCCATGATACAGCATACCCATAAATTAAGCCAAGCTACGCCACTGAATAGGCATGTAATACGCGTTACATTACTGCAAAAGCGTCATTCATTTCGCAATTCTTCGTTCATCCTCAAAAACTTGAAACATTTTCCAAAATAAAAAAATAACTTCCAGAAAGAAAGGTTTCATCGTAACATTTAAAAAAATTATGCATCTTTCTTTCATAAAAGCGAGCACCATAAAAATATAAATATTATAAATAATCCCGAAAGGGGAAAACTAATACATTCATCGTTATGGCAAGTGCTTTTGATACATACCACTTTTTACTATTTCTGAGACTACACGAAAAATCTTACGATTACTTGAGAAATTTTTGGAAACGTATTGAAATTTTAGTCGCTGTAACCCGGGTACTGTATGAGAAAACTTCTAAACAATATTTTTAATACATTATTTCAGATTAAATTAATTTTTGAAGATCCAGATGCGGCATAATTGATTTTTGGAATTTCTTTTTAAGAACTATAACTACACAAAGTTGGGCCTAAGACAAAAACATGTTGCAAATTTTGAACTCTACAAATGTTTACTACTTTTTTCCTTGACGAACAGGAAACAAGTTAAATTGATTGATTGGCTTTCCATAGTTTGTTTGAAGACGGCGGCGATTCCGAAAGAGATGGGGATTCTCCAACTTCAGCATTTTTACTTCAACCACCATAAACACCATATTGAAAATTCACACATTTTTAATTTAGTAAAGTATATATAATTGAAGTGGTACATTTTTTTTAAAACCATGCCCATATTTCTAGAAAAGAACTTTTGTACTTGACACTACTTCAAGATGTCATCTATCCTAAGAATGAAGAAACACTAGCTGAAAATCCAGGCGAATTTAAAAATTCTGTTATTTTTCAACAGGACGGCGCACTCCCAGATTTTTTCAGACAAATGAGAGACTGGTTGGACCTGACATTTCCAGAGCGGTGGATTGGGCGATGTAGTCCACTGGAATAGGCTGCTCGGTCCCCCAACTTAAGTCCCCTCGATTCCTCGATTCGATCCATGTGGGGTTATGTAGAATCGAAGATTTACGTTACAAAATGCATAACAGTGCAAAAACTTAGATACAGGTTTATGGAGGTCTGTGCTGACATAACCACGGAGATATTACAAAACGTACGAAATGAATTTCAAAACAGATTGTTTTATTATGAAGAAGTACAGAGACAACAATTTGAAAATTTGCTGAGATAAAGGTTAGTTAGAATAGGATCACTTTAAGCACAATAAGATAATTATTGTTTAAGGTTCAGTTTTCCTATTACTTTGTGACAACTATTAAAAGTTTCCTTTTCTTTTATCATTTCTCAGTAACTGCTGAACCGGTTTTAAACAACGAAACGGCATTGAATAGAGGTTCAAACCTTTCACATGAGGTGTCAGACGATCTCCTTTTCCATTTAATTTTTTTTTTACTAAGATAGCACCCAGCCGCCATCCTCAAAGTTTTGATTTTCATTTTTAAGTTAAAAACTAGCAGCCATTATCCTGAAAATTGGATATAAATTTCAGGAAAACATTCTTTGTTATATATATATATATATATATATATATATATATATATATATATATATATATATATATATATATATATAATTTGGCTAACCGTAGACACCTGTTTCTGACTTAAGGTCTTCATAAGAACAGTCAACTAGGAGGAGTGCAACTAGTGCCAAAACCACAAAGAGTCACCAACGGAAGTAAAATTAACATTTGTGATTACCAAGAGAACATCCGAAATCTTTGTCGGACTTGATACTTTATTACCACGGAGCAGCATAAAGCCACCTGTGGCGAAACTCTTAAACCAAGAGTAATTAAATCAAAACAAGAATAGTATTAACGCGGTAAGAACTATAATATAGTAGAAAAAAGAATTCTATGATATGACCGCTAAAACAACATAGAATTTGGCTAACCGTAGACACGTGTTTCTGACTTAAGGTCTTCATGAGTACAGTCAACTAGTAGAGAGACGAGTACAACTAGTGCCAAAAATTAACAAAACCGCACAAGAGTCACAAACAGTAGCAAAACTGACATTTGTGATTACCAAGGGAACATCCGAAATCTTTGCCAGACTTGATAGTCTATTACGACGGAGTAGCATAAAGCCACATGTGGCGAATCAAAACAAGAAATTCAGTAAGTTGACTGTACTGATTACAAGTCAGTCAGCTATGTTGACACGGTCTGCTCCCAGGAACTTTGAAGATAATTAAAAACTTTCACCTGTGGGTGTTTTTGATGATCATCCAATATACAATATGCATCTCAATATTCAAACAAAATCAACATAAAATAAAAAAATATACTGTTCGCGATTGTCTGCACGCTACATTATAAATTCCGTGAAAAGATTAATTTTTTTAATTTCTTTTAAAAACCAAATTAGTTTCTTTGCTCTTTCATTCAAATCAGGAATAAACCGAATACGTTTCTGTTCAACTGCTAAGGCATTAAGCCTGAGTTGACACAATGACATGGTACTCCTTAGAAACAAATGTCTTTATACGTTTCAGAGTAGAAAATTTTCTCTCTGCTTCAAGAGTCGTCATCGGCACAGTAAGTATTTTTAACAATCGAATTGTTTCTTAAAAAACTTCCTCATCATTATTGTCAATTAATAATTTGAGTAGTACTACACAAGATGAAAAATTTCTATACTCGTTATTGGAATACAAAACATCAAGTTCAATTTTTAGTCTTTGTTTATCAACCATTGGGTAAGATTTAATCATTTCTTTAAGCGGGTCAAGACGAAACGACTTGCCGTATCATTTAAATTTTTCACAAATAAATAAATCTGCATTTAACTATTTAACTGAACAGTATGTTAAAAACGGTCCTCTGCAACGTTAATTGTGACATCGCATACATTTTAAGAGCTAATTGTCCCTTCCTAATAACGCCTATATTTTATTTAAATATTTTTAAACAACTACTGATTTCTACAGAAGCTATTATTCGTGGAAATTACAGTTATGGGGAAATTAAAGTTATAGGTGTTTTACTCAGTGTATAACGCTATTATTTATTTTATACTTTTCACTCCTGAAAATACATAATTCATAACATGTACGTTTTTAATTGCTGCCAGATACCGATTTTTCTGGCCAATCTACTCTTCTACACAAATGTTAAAGTTTGGTCACAGATTAACAACCAATCAGATACCGCACTCCTGGAAATTTCATTCATAAAGGGGTTTACTCGAACCCAATTAGCTGTGCGGAGAACTCAGAGATGTACTCGAAATATTTTTATTTATTCTGACTAGGACTTTATTAAAATATTTTGTGAGTAATATTGGACCAAGCTTAATATATTTATATCGAAAAATTACATAGTAGTTATGCACATATAGAGTGGTTTGAGTTTCTATAGATTTATGAAAGAATAAGAGCAAGGTTAAAATTTAATATCATTGTTAGATCAGTTATATCGCTGAAATTGAAAACATTGTCTTTTAGTATCATGTTAAAGGGGTTTTAGCCTACGTTATATTCATTTCACTTCTGCCATTGCGTGTGAAAAACGTAAATATTATATATTATTATATTCTCTTACATCACAAAAATGGAATATTATGTTTCTGATTTTCACAGGTTTTGTGGTCAGCAAATTCAATTTTTCTGTTCATTTATATTTTTTGTAATACCCATATATAAGTAAGAGGATGATTCAAGTGTAAGCTACATAACCTCTGACTGTTATGCAGATCGTTTATTTTATCTAAAAGATCTTCTCTGTTGCAAGCCATGGACCAGTTTCTTGCTCTAAGACTACATAAAAATAATAGTTTTAATGCTAACATGACAAACATGCTTTATGCTAACAATGCGAGCAACACTGAACGCCAATAAATAAAACCATATGTGATCCTCGGTTTAATTATAGTTTAAAATATCTAGAAAACACACGTCAGTAACGCACTAAAAAGTACAAAATAATGTAATTTTTGTAAAATTTATTTTGTTCAATGACTATTCGAAACTCGATGGTGCCAAATTGTATTATTATCCGAATTAGATATAGTTACAAAATTTCAAATCCTTACAGTTAGAAGTAGATTAAAATCGACCGGTATCATTTGTTACCATCGATCAGCCCGATGGCACCAAATTATTATATTATCATCTGAATTATTTAGGCTTGAAAATTTTCAGATCTTTACAACATTTAGAACTAGGTTAAAATCGATCGGTACCATTTGGAACCATAGATCAGCCCGATGTTAGCAAATTATTATATTATCATCTGAATTATGTACACTTACAAAATTTTAAATCGACACAACAATAAAATCAGAAGTATGGTAAAATCGGCTTCCTGTATTTATTTATATACATAGTTATTTACATACAAGTGAACCTAATAAAAGTTTGTTAAAAAAAATTTAAAGCCGTGAATGAAAATTTTACAATACGTATTTACATGACATGCAAATAATGATTAAAAAATCGATAAATTTCATTTACCCAGAATTTCCCTCGTTATGAATCTTTCATTTTATTAGGAATAGTGAAATCTGATTCAATTTAGTTCAGTGCATAGTCATTTAGCAATACATATATGCTGTCCTCTCAAACACTTTTGTCGGCGCCATTTTGTTCCATCATATTGGATTCCTATCAATATTACTACTACTTATGCCACACTTGATTTTTGGACATAATTTAAAATCAATTCAATAAGTAGTTTTTACATTGACACACATCCCCATTTTGAACTCGTACCAGTTTATTCTATAGTACATTTGATTTTTCTGCAAAATTTAAAGTCAGTTGAATAAGATATATTTACGTTGATTTAAAAAAAATATATTTGGCAGCCATTTTGTTCCGCCGTCTGAAATTTGTATTACAACCTTTCCAAATTGTCTCTATATTACATGTAATGCTTTGCTAAATTTACTAGGAACGCTAAAACGTGAATTTTTAAATAATTTATTGAGCTGCCATTTTGTCAGCCATCTTGGATTCGTACCAAAATTTTAAAAGTTGAAACGTAAAGATCTGAAAAAATCTCGGAATGTGATTTTTTCACGATTAAAATAGTTCTCTTTTACGATCTCGAAAAATCCCTACATTTAATAACAGGATGCCAAGGAAGAAATGAGATGTAAACGTTCTCACTTACTTCACGTATCGATCGTTCGATCGCTACTTTGTCTGTAATTTCCACCACTTCACTTTTATTGTTGGGGGCTTTCAAAACACGTACACAATTAGTAACGAAGTTTGTTTAATGATTTTTAAAATATGAATTGGTATAGCGTATTTAAAGCTGTTTTAAAGTTTTTGCAAGTTATTATTATATGTCGGAAACCATATAACATTAAAAAAAAACTTATCTTCTTATATCCTTGGGAGAGATAGAGTTTATAAATATCTAAATTTAATTTATACTTTACTTCGGCGGCCGGCGCTTCGAAGATCAAAAAACGCCGCCACTGAACACGTCTGAAACAATAATGCCAGTCTCCGGCCGGCCCAACGCTGCTGAGTTGATAGATTCTCCGCCCAAATTGAGGTTATGTGATGATTTGCGCGCCGAACAAAAGTGCTGTATCTGTATTAATCTGTGGTTTGGTTGCCATGTTGGCGTATGCATTTTAAATTTTTAAAAATGTACTAAGAATGCATACTTGTTCACTACACATGATACCGATTTTCTGTCGAAGCTGTACAAATGACAAACTTCGTCCATCATCTTAGCCATTTGAGTTTCGAAATATTGACTACATATGTATAATGTGCACTATTAAACACACCCACATGCCGATTTCTCAGCCAAATTGTTCACAAATGTTGATATATTCAATTTTTAAATATATACCAAGAATTCGTAACGTGTTCCCTAAAATATCACAATATACCGATTTTCCGTCGAATCTGCAGAAATGACATAATTCGTATTCCATCGCCATTTTGAAATAGTGACTAAACATAAACATTCGTATTCACTAAAGAGGATTAAATTTAGACTAGGTCTAACTTGACCGTTATAGGTTTAAGATGACATTTTTAACCATTGAACAAATATTTTTTTTTAAATGTCACAATTACAAAATGATAGTGACATAAGCGAAACAACTGGCGAACTAAGTTTTAAGTACCATGGCAACTAGACCTGTTCTAACTCTTAAACCTTTCTAGTGAATACGGGAGAAATAATTTGCACTCTTAAATACTCCCAGTTACCAATTTCTCAGTCGAATTTGCATGAATGTCAAAATGTGTTCGCCATGTTGACGCTGATAATTTGAATTTTTGAATGTTGACTAAGGATTTCACAACGTGTTCTCTAAAATACCACATAATACCGATTTTCCGTCGGATCTGGAAAAATAAAATGACTAAACTCCGCCACCTTAGAAGTTTGAATTAAAAATACGTTTATTGTGTAAAGATAAACGAAAGTAAATACATACAATTATTATTACACACGATATCTACAATTATTATTACACAAAATACACTAAATTGGGTATTAACAACTAGGCTCAAAAAATCAAAGGTAAAAGAAATCACATTAAATAAAAAAGAAATTTTCAGCAACATATTAAAATTAAAAATGTTTGCACCTGTCTGACTTCCCGCTTCAGTGTTGTCCTTACAGTCAACTTAAACTTAGAAGTCAAATTAGGCAGTGGTCGTAACTTGATTGTAGGCATAGGAAACTAGATAAATTCCAATGCTAAGCCGGATGATGTCAAAGTGTTTAATAACTCTCTGAGAGTCTTTCTTGGAGACCTCGCTTCTTCTTGTCAGTTTTTCAGCTAAAACTTTGAAGTCTGACAGTTGCTAACACTAATAAAGACAAAACAGAGAAAATGAACAAATTTCATCTTCTACATTTTCATTAAGTTTAGCTTTTAATAAAAGGGGGTGATATGAGAATATTGTGGAACTTTGGTAATAAAACTTTTGGTAGTAAAACAAGGAACCCAAGGTTCTTAATAACTTTACTGCATGAGATTTTACGGCCATCGCTCTCGAGACAGAGTAGGCTTATATCTCCCAAAAGATAAGGTGAGCCAATTAACATATGTTGACTCTTCTCAGAATTCAGTATGAAACCGTTTTTTTTTATCCAGAAGAAATTGAATCCAAATTCTGGTTAATCATGGGTATCATTCATGGATGTTGGAGAAAAACTTGGAAAAAGCTGGGGGTTTTCGACATAAAAATGAATTCCGCGCGTTTAAGGTCAGTCAACTGCTAAGGAGAACGAAAGAGGCGCAGATCCCTGGGGAAGAACTCCCGGAGTGAACTGAGCTAAATCAGACATCAGTATATTACCCTCACATTTAACATGTTCATGTTCAAGGAGATAAGAACGCAACCAATTAAGACTGTGGCCATCAATTTCATAGTATTTGAATTTTTCCATATGATATTCGAAGATAGCAAAGTCAAATGCCTTTGACATATCAAAACATGTGTGCGAGACCACCTTCCGATCATATAAATCAACCAAACAATCGTCCACAAAGTCATAGCAGTTCGACTAATTCACATTATCAAATCAAACATATGTTTTGTGAGACCTATTCCAAAAAATCCTTTCGGGCCGGCCCATAACTTGTCTAAACAATCTTAGACGTATTAGTCGCCTTTGGGTTCCTTTAAAGGTTGCTGAAGGAGTCTTGCATGAACAAATTTGGGTAAATTTAAATGAAAATGGAATACTCTCTAAAACTAGGTCAGGTTTCGCAAGAGTGACCCTGATCGCACTTGGTCACTTTCTGGACGATTGTTTGGTTGCTTTATATGATCGGAAGGTGGTCTCGTACACATGTTTTGATATGTCGAAGGCATTTGACTCTGCTAGCTTCGAATACCTTCTGGAGAAATTCAAATACTATGAAAATCGCAAAAATATTTTACCTACGACCTCGCAAAATACCCCGCTGGTTCTGCATGAGGACGTAGTGTTCGTAATATCAATAGATACCAATTTTAATCGAATCGGACCAGGAACAGTAATAGTTTTTTGTCATACTGAAGCCTCCATCTTGAGTTTTTTTATATAGAAAAATTGTATTGCCACCCGAACTGTATAAGGATGCCAAATTAATCGATTCGAATCGATTAAGAGGAAACCGGTAATGAATCGATTATAAGATTTAAACTAGGCAAATATTCAATACAAGCATAGCCTAGAAGTAAAAACATTAAAACATAATTATCCGTTAATTATGGATATTGCAATTATCCTGTTGCCGTGGTAAATTAAGTCTACCTAAATTAAGAATTATTAAATAAGCCTATTTTTCACTAATAAAATAACAATGCGTGGGACAGCAAATACTTTCTCATTTATTTGTTATTAATATTGAAAAAATTGATATAACATTAATGAAAAAACCAAGGAATAATTTTGTACTGCAAGTTTTTTTTTGTAATTGTTGAGTTTAGGAAAAGTTTTCCCATTATAAATATTTCACGCGGCAGCTATTCACGAATGGCCCTAATTATTTATGCATATATCCTGATAGTGATAATCTTCATCAGGGACTGTTGAGATTTTCATCTCACATGGTGGGATAGTATTTAATATGGGTTTTATTAAGTCTGCATAAGCAAGTAAGAAATAAAGAATTTGTTTCAAAGGTCACAAACTCATGTTATACAGGAATAGAATAGATACAATTTTATAATTCTTTAAACATTTTGGATTGAGAGCTGTTACCTTGTTACACGGTTTAAAATATCCAGTTGGATTATTGGTGGAAGGCAGAACTTTTGGAGACCTAAAACATTCCTCAGCTATCAGTTTTTTTTCTATTGGAACTTCTAAAGTGTTTAAAGCGTCGATTTTAGCTTTTCGGTGATAGGATATTTAATGTTTTTTTTTTTAATTTAGAATTGCTCTAGTGCTACTAGTATATGAAATTAAAAAGTTCATTAAGACGATTCTATGTACATGGTATTTCAAAAAACATTTGCCATCGTGGTGGGGAAATTCCCCACCCAATTTTCTTCAAAACGACTAGCGACTGTAGCAATCCGAATAAAATTTGATTGAAGGGGATAGTTACTTAAACCTAACACATATATATTTCACTGATAAAAATGCGTGGACAGGTTCACCAGGTGCGTGCGTGTAGTCTGTCGCTGCAATACCTTTCTAAAAGAACATGTGCGCCATTGACGACTTTTTTTATCTTTTATTAGAATTGTTATGTAGGCTGTTTAGTGTGTCTTAAAAGTTACTTCTTGACATTTTGTCGATTTTAATCTCTCTTGTGAGAAAAATGCACTTTAATTAACCTCTGTTAAGTCAAACTTGATATTAATCTGCAAAAAATCTAGTACGCTGGGTTGAATCAAAAATCCGATTGAGTAATAGTCATTTACTTGTCAAAGTGTTAGACACTGTTAATTGCGATTTTTAAGTTTAGCAAATAACTAGTTTCGTGTTTCCATTCTTAGATTTAAGTGTTCAGTAGTTTGTTGCGTTCTTAGTTCAAAAAGTTTAACAATCCCTCGTTACAGTGGTTTTGCTTTTATTAAATACTAGCTGGCCCGGTAGATATTGTTCTGCCTTTTCCGTTAGATGGCGCGAAGAGTTTCCAGTGGAATTATCAGAATATGGGGCGCATTAACCACATCGTCCAGAAATGTTATTGAAGAAGAACATATTGGTTTTATAGAAAAAATACGCAATAAAACAATACGCAAAATTATTGCAGCGACAGCCTACATGCAACGCCTTTGGTGAAGCCATGCACGCATTTTTATCAGGAAAATATAGTTTAAATAACTATCTACCTCCAAATTTCGTTCGGATTGCTACAGTCAAAGAAATTCGGGATATACCAAAAAAATAAAAAATATTTTAACACCCGTATCTCAAAAACGACACCGGACTCATATTGATATGGACTTTTAGTTTTTTTTGGGTGAGAAATTTCCCCAGGAGCGATGGCACATGTTTTTTTTGAAACCCCCTGTATACAGTGCTTTTTTAAGTTCTACATAGGGGAAACTTTTTATTATTAATTTTTCTAGAAAAAGTCGCTCTTTATGAATATTTCGGCGTATTGAGAAAATAATAATAAAATTAAAACTTGACATTAAATTATATTAAATTCGAGCCTTATCATTGGATTTGGGATGTCAGAAAGAGTAAGAGTTAATAATTCGAATAAATAGAGGTACAGTTGCGTAATTAGCGCACCACTAATATGCAGTAGAAAAAATGGTAATTTTTCCTTCGTTTGGAAGATTTTTGAAAAAGAAAAAATGAAATTTTGCAAAATGTATTTTACATCTTCTTAACCTTATCTAAAAAGATAGTTTATAACAAATTTCTCTCTCTTGTCAGGGCCGTCCCTAGGGTTTTGGCCGCTCTGGGCAAACCTTCTGAAACGGCTATCTTCCCCTTCTAAAAATACCTACAGCTTTCGTGAAAAAAATGCAATTTTTTGGCAACATACAAATTTGGGCCAACATAACACAACGTGTTTAGCAATAGAATATTTTTATAATAAACGTAACGTAACATAATTAAAACAAAATTCGAGCTTTCTTTTCCCTAAAGGAGTAAATTTGCTCATCATAATTTAAATTAAATGCAACTTTATTCGATTAAAATTGGTGCTAAGCCCATAAAGCGTTCTGGAGCGCAAATAATTTCAGTAATTTTTTATTTGGAAAAGCTTCGCTCTCCGGATGTTACCGAAACTGGCAAAGTAATTAAAATCCTTAGTGCTATTACAGTATTTGGTAGATTTCCGTTCAGGTTGTTTGAATAAATAAATTCCAAATTGTTTTGTGTATTACTTATCTTTTTCTATCAAAACACCAGTAACAGCTCCAAATCAAGACAATATTTCATTAGATCTTCTTTACTGATTTTGAGAAGCTCGGCAATATTGTATAAAAATGAAAAGTAATTAAAGTTCATTCAAATTCAAGATAAAGTGCATGTAAACAAAAGTTATTGTGCGTGGGTTACGCATTTAAATAAATGTGGCCGATTACTATATAAGTTTTTAACAAACTTTTAAGGACGTATTGCCCGCACAGTAACTTTTGTTTACATGCACTCTATCTTGAATTTGAATAGACTTTAGAATGAACTTTCAACAATTCAGATCTCTCGTATATTGAATTAATAATTTTATCCACAACTACAAAGAAAATCACAACTCAAATTTTTGACATGGATCGTTTAGCTGCTCATCCTCATCCATTTATACAAAAGTTGAATCGATTAATACTTATTGGAAGTATTTCTGCAAAGTTTCTGCAACCTCCGAAGTGACTGCCAAGTACTTCTAAGGATCTAAAAGACTGAACCATATTAAAATCGGCATTCTATAAAAGCTTGCTTACCAAATTGATTTTATTTAAAAGCTCGTACCAAAAAACAACGCACACCAGAAATCAAACCTTTTAATTTGTTTTTGCTAAGCTGTCTAAAATCCTAAAACCTTAGCTCTTACTTAAAAAAAAAGAATTTAGAGCGGGGGGCAGCAAAACGAAATGTCGCACCTAAATTCTAGAAGATGCTGTCTTGAAGAGAGGAAAAGTGATAATAAGAAAGTTAGTTTTAATTTCCACAGCATATTAATAGCCATCAATTGCGCAACTTTGCCTCCATTTAACCCATTCCATATCTCTTACGGTTTTTAAAGTGAAAACATTTTGCAGTTGAACGACAATTTAACTAGTTAAAATAGTATGTATATTAAAAACATAATTATATCCGACAATTCTTAATACCGGAAAAATATGGCATTATCTATATTCTTGATCTTCGTCATTTTAATGAAACTTAAAAAGTTAAAACATAATTTACTTAAAAAAAATTAAAATATTGTAATATAGAATACCACCGCTATACATAAAATATCATAATGTAGTAAAAAATATACATCAAATTAAAAATGACGTTGTTTATTAATTACGAAATATATTTGACAAATGCAGGGCCGTTTCCTCGTGAAGGTCAATGGCAATTAAAGTAAATAGTAGTTGCAGTCAGCTATAGCAAGGAACGCTGCCAAAGCAAAGATCGGTGGTTGATATTAAGGAAGCATGAAAGTTTCAAAAAAAAGATGGGCGGCTTAAGTGTTAACTCTGTTTCTATTCATTTAAGCCGTTTGGCCTCAAAGCTTATAAACAAAACAGGATGCACTAGTTCTTTTAATTCTTTTGGCATCGAGCTGACGTTATATGTATGCTGGGATGTATACAGTGGCATTGGATAGTAAAAGTCTTGTGGCAAAACTTTATATAAGGCAACAAATCATTCACATAGATAATAAATCGCAGAGGATCCCTGGGAGACACTATGCTTCATGGAGCGATAGTCGGATCGTTTGCAACCGAACTCAATACACTGCGACTGACTCTCCTAGTAGAAACCCAAATATTTCAGTGGTACTCCCCTCACCCCATACCTTTCCAATTTCTGCAGGAGAAGCAAGTGATTGACGTAGTTGAATGCCTTGGTGAGATCACACAGCAACACTGTTAACTAGCGGACCCTCTCGAAACAATCCCCTATGCCATCAACCATCTCACGCACCGACATGATCGTAGAACGATCACTTTTGAATCCAAGTTGATGTTTGTTTAGTAAATTGTTTGATTCAAAGAAATGATTCAGTTTGTCATTTAAAACAACCTCAACAATCTTTGCATAGTATGGAACTATGGGGATTTGCCGAAAATTATTAGGAATACCAGCTTCACCTAACTTATGTAATGGCGCCACCTTCGACAACATAAAACAATCAGGAAAAAATACCTGTTTGAATAAACATGTTAAAATATTATAAAGGATGACTTATAGTATCAACTACCGATTTTAGTCATACACCATTCATATTGTAAACATCAGTTGCACCAGCATTTTTAATTAAACCAATAGCACACTTCTAAAGGAGTATCTTGGGATTAACATTGGAGAAATCTACATTACTTTTGGAGTTTTTGCGCACAAAATTGATGATTTGCCAGGTTGCCCTTCATAAGCTTCTTAAATGTTTGTAAACACCTGAAGACTTCGGGAACCGACCGCCCGCGCCATATGAAATTATCTTTACTGCGCTCAAAATATTTCGCATACGTTTCAGCTCCACTGTATACCAGTTTACTGATCCAAGATTGTTGGGATTGTGAATTCGTTTTAAAGAAAAATTTCATTCTACTAGAGCAGCAAAACTCCCAGTAAATAGAGCAGATAAAGACTGCACATCTACACCAAATTTGAACTATTTATTGAGATCCACAAAATTCGGCATCCAGTTCACAATTAAACTCATCAAGTTTTATCAGTTTTGTAGGTATGTTGGACTGAAAAATATTGCCACACCTTCGTGCTTTTTGTCAGGTCTACAAAAATCAGCAAGACAAATCACGGAACAGTCAATATCACAAAGATAAGAAGACATTTCGTCCAGTTTGTTTGACAAACACAATATACATTATGAAAGAGTCATTGCCTGTAAAATAAACGAACTCAGAAATGGTCTATTGTTTATTGTGATATACGCAATTTAAGTTAACAAAAACATAATTAGATATTGCATAAAGCACCAGAAAAATTTGACCTTTTTAAAAGATCATACTTACATTATATAGAATCTACAGAACTATTTCATACATACTAAAAAAACTCTTAAGCATCTTCACCAAAAATAATCATAGTTTAGTAGGGTGTTAATAATCTGCTAGCTGGGTCGGCCAATAGAATTACCCCACAATCTCAATGTGAAGTTTAATCACCCTTCCGGACATCGGAATTGGTTAAGTTTACCAATAACACTGCAGTTCTTTTCAATATTTTGTGTAGACCTCAGAACTGCAAATGAATATAACCAGGAAAAAATTAAATAAAACTTAATGAATTAAAATATTCTGTAAATATTAACTAATATCTATTAAATCTACCATAAAATATAATAAAATCGACCCAGTGCCTATAAGAACAAAACTTATTTAAACATTGCTTGCAACTTTTCAATTTCAGTTTATTCATCAATAAATAATAACAATTTTTATTTTACAATTCATATAAATTATGAATTGTAAAATGTTTTATGTTTACATAGTTTTGTGTAAAACGCATCTTGTTCATCAAGCAAGTATAATATAAAAACCAGATGGTCTTCACCCACCCATTTATAAGTACCGAATTAATAAACGTATGTATATAATTGTAAGTATTAATAGTTTAAGTTCTCTTTGGTAATACCTAATTTGGTGTTAAATGATCTGAAACCTAAAAAAAACTGAAACTACAAAGCATAGACACTAAACACAGCCCTAGAACTCGAAAGTTACAAAGTTTTAAGTTTTTTACACCATATAAGTATGCAAATCTAACATAATGATTTATATATAATTTTATTTTATATTTCATAAATATACAACAACACCTACAAACAAAATATAATGTTTAAAACGAGACAATCTAAATGGGTATACAATGTAAACAGGTTCAGCATGCGTTATGACGTAGCAGAGATTGCCATGTATCACAAATCGAAGTAGGCCGTCTTGTTTGTAATCGTTGTTGGTTTGGACCAATATGGGGAGCTCCGATAATTAATTAACGTAATTTCTGACGTGCATCCGCTGTTTCCTGGATGCTATGAATATTTTTTCTGTCAAATTGTATAGTTTCATAAATCTTTTATTTGCATAATGTGTAATGTGACATGAAAAGTAACACCAAATTTTACAATAGATCCTGGTTCAAAAACAAACTTTATGCCGTGGACAAGTCACAAGCTTTATCATAAGCAGGTCCTGTTCCAAGTTTGATAAAAAGCGTAAATTAACTCACATAACCGCATATTTAAAACTGGGATATGATTATGCCAGAAATAAATAAATTAATATACATGTTTTAAATGTGCTTCTGTGAAATGATATATAAGAGGTAGGTGTATATAATTATGCTAAACTTTTAATATTAGCTTACAGAATCACGATTTCTTAAGATAACTTTTTATCTGACATATTAGAGTAAATCACAAGAATCCAATAATTTGTAGGAATATTAAATTCCTAATTTTATTACAAATATTTGTTGTATGGCACCTAAAATAAATCATATTTTTTATTTTATTTAAAAAAGGAAGGTATTGAGCCCTGATACTGATTTTTTCAACAATTATTGTTTCGCCTACCATTCATACCTATTACATTTTTGTTGGGTAAAAGTTGCAGTCAATTGGATATTTTGATACCAATGTTTATTAAAACATTTCATAGGTCGTCATTTTGTTTTGCCACATTCGATTCGAACCAAAATCTTGCCAGTTCATCCCTATGTCACGCTTAATTTTTCTCCAAAATTTGTATTGATTTGAATAACTCATGTTGCATTCATACCAAAATTGTATCAGCTCATGCCTATATCGAACACAATATAAAACGGTTTCGGTGAATTTTTATAATTCTTTTATATGTTGTAGCACAGAAAAATTTAAGGCAAGATTTTTCCGTGGTTGTAGTCATCTAACTATAGTTTAATGTTCTTAAAAAAATTGGATGTTTAGTTTGATGAATTAAAATAATATTTACCTATCAACGAAAATATTAAAAATTAGTTTTTATGATGCTAGTTTGGAAAACAATATACAAAGTGGTCGAAGTCAATTAAATAGCAATAAATTTTAATAATTCATATTTATAGATTTTTCACGTACATATTGAACTAAAACTCAGTATGGTCCACCCACTAAGTATTATAAGAATGTTAAATATTTATTTAAGCCAATAAAATCTACCCGGACACCCGTCCTTCGACCAGTACTACTATAAAATATAACATTATAAAATATAGCATATTTTTGAAATTTTCGAAAACTGGGCATATTTTCTAGTTTTTAGGAAGTATTAAGGACAATAAAGGCCTTCTTTTAAGCCAATAAAATCTACTCGGACAGCCGTCCTTCGATCAGTACTACTATAATATAATATTTTTAGGAAATTTTTGAAAATTGTACCTATCATCTACTTCATACTTTTAGGAAGTATTAACGACAATAAAAGCCATCCTTTAAGCCAATAAAATCTACTCGGACAGCCGTCCTTCGGCCAGTACTACTATAAAATATGACTTTTTTTATTTTAAAAACTTTTAACAATAAAAGCCATCATTTAAGCCAATAAAATTTACTCGGACCGCCGCGCCGTCTGACCAGTACTGCTATAAAATATATCTTTTCTTTGAAATTATCGGAAACTGTGCATAGTGTCTAGTTCACACTTTTAGAAAGTATTAAGGACAATAAAAACCATTCTTTAAACCAATAAAATTTTCTCGGATAGTCGTCGTTCGAACAGTACTTCTATACAATATAACATTTTTTGGAAATTTTCGAAAACTGTGCATACTATCTACTTTATACTTTTAGGAAGTATTAAGAACAATAAAAGATATTCTTTAAGCCAATAAAATCTAGTCGGATAGTCGTCTTTCGACCAGTAGTACTATTAAAATTACGTTTATTTTAAAGTTCATACTTCTAGGAGGTATTAAGGTCAATAAAAGCCGACCTTTAAGCCAATAAAACCCAATCGGAGAGCCGTCCTTCGAACAGTACTGCTATAAAATATACCGTTTTGGAATTTTCGAAAACTGTGTATACTATCTACTTCATTCCTTTACTTAGTATTAAGGACAATAAAAGCAATTCTTTAAGCCGCTAAAATCTACTCGCACAATCGTCCTTCGAATAGTACTAGTTATAAACAATCCCAACAATTCAAATATTCCACGAGAGGCTAAATATTTTACCAATCCATACTAATTTTCTTATAAATACACTTTTTCACATCAATACAAAAAAAGCCTAACCAGGGCGTACCAAAGGACAGCCCGACATTTAAAACAAAACTGCATACAAAATTATAGGTTTTGTTAAAAAAAAATGGAATGGATGGATGGAACATAGAACTTTTGCAATGCTAAGCCAGTGCCATTGAATAATAAGATATCTTATTATACAATGGCACCCTACCACTGAGCTAGCAGGCTTCACAACAAATATATGAACTATATAACGAAGTTTATGTTCCGCAGTCACGGATTTGTTGGAGATTTAGCCGCTCTTAATATGCCCTGAAAAATAACTGTGGGCTCAACAAAAATTACATTCCATTAATATTGCAGTCAAACTATTAGAAAGCCAGTGCAGCTCTACTGTGATCCCAATTCCGTGAATGGAAAATTCTATCAGTGCCAGTGGGATAAATAGGAAATATATGTTTTTGCAATTCAAAAGCTAATTTATTTATTACCTACTAGATTTTTATCAATTATTTTTCCAGAAGTGGATAGCTCTGTAAGTATTTTGAATATTAAAATACAGTAGGAAAATTGCATTTAATAAGTTTAGAGCGACGGGATACGACTGTATACAAGAGTACCACTTAGATAAATTTGATGGAATCGCGAGACAATTTTTTTAAGTAAAACGACTGTACTTAGAATTGCTTATGCCAGTGGCGTAGCTATAAATTTTGGGGTCGTCCGCAGTTTTTCGACAAAGGGCTTCCTATATACAGGTAGAAGACCGGAAAATAATTGAGGAAAAAAAAGGTTATCCAAAATTATTTTCCATTATCCACTTATAAACAAATATAACCCCAAAATCAGGGCCGGAAAAAAAGGTCTTTCCCTCAGTGCTGCCCCTCCCCCGCTAGACCATGCTGTAGGTACGCAACTGGCTCAAACCCAAAACAATAAAAATGAACATTGTTCATTACCTCGAATATGGTCATATTTAAAATGTTTGAAGTTCCGGGCCAGGATACAACAAATTGTTAAATACCAAACTTGTAGCTTTTTTAGACAGAAGAGGACCCTTCGCGTCGGTAACCTCTCAAGACATTTTTATTATCTAACACTTTTTAATAGTATCATCTAGATATCTAGATGCACAGTTTTCGAAAATTTCAAAATAAATATAGTACTACTGGTCGAAGGACGGTGTCCGAGTAGATTTTATTGGCTTAAACGATATTGCTTATTGCCCTTAATTGAACTTCCTAAAAGTATGAACTAGATACAGTTTTTGAAAATTTCAAAAAAAGTTACTCTTTATACTAGTGCAGTTCGAAGGTAGTCTGTGTAGCAGTGTCCAAGTAGATTTTATTGGCGTAAGAATGGCTTTTATTGTCCCTAATACTTCCTAAAAGTATGATCTAGATAGTATGCAGTTTTCGAAAATTTCAAAATAAATATAATTTTTCTAGTATTACTGGTCGAAGGACGACTGTCCGAGTGGATTTTATTGGCTTAAAGGATGGCTTTTCTTGTCGTTAATGCCACCTAAAAGTGTAAAGTAGATGGTATGTACAATTTTTGGTTTAAAAGACGGCTTTTATGGTCTTTAATACTTCCTAAAAATATGAACCAGATAGTATGCACAGTTTCCGAAAATTTTAAAGAAAATTTATATTTTATAGTAGTACTGGTCGAAGGACGGCTGTCCGAGTAGATTTTATTAGCTTAAATAATGAGTTTTATTGTCCTCAGAACTTCTTAAAAGTATGAACAAGATAGTATGCACAGTTTTGCAAAATTGAAAAAAAGACGGCTATCCGAGTAGATTTTATTGGCTTAAATTATGGCTTTTATTGTTTTTAATACTTCTTAAAAGTATGGTCTAGAATCTAGATAGTATGCATAGTTTTCGAAAATTTCAAAATAAATGTAATTTTTGTAGTAGTACTGGTCGAAGGTCGGCTGTCCGAGTAGATTTTATTGGCTTAAGTGGCTTATATTTTCCTTAATGCTTTCTAAAAGTATGAACTAGATAGTATGCACAATTTTCAAAAATTTCATATAGTAATTCTGGACCAAGGACGGCTGTCCGAGTAGGTTTTTTTGACTTAAAGGTTGCCTTTTATTTTCCTTAATACTTTCTAAAAGTACAAGCCAGATAGTATTCATAGTTTTCCAAAGTTTTTAAAAAATATTATATTTTATAGTATCACATGCTTGCATTTCATTAGGGCAGTGTTTTAGTACAATTACCCGTTTGTGTGTTTTCGCATATTTTTTTCCGCAAATTTTTATCACATACACGTATGGTTTATGATTTGTTGTTTTTATTGTTTTATGTTCACTAGAACCTAGAATGTTATTACTTTCCTCTAAACAGCAAAGTATTGGAATAGTAAAAAAATCATCCTACGGGATTTTACTACTTATCCCACTGACACATATGAGGATAACATGACAACTTTTTGGTAAAAAACTACCTATACTACTTTGATTTACCTCAAATTTTGTACTTCTACAAAAAATCATATGTGATATATATATTGGTAAAATTTTGGTGAGGAGACATTATAGGAAAACAAAATCAGTATTAAGTTCAAATTTTGCACAAAAGTCAAGAGTGAAATAGGGGTGAACTGATAAAATGTTGTCAATCCTATATGTTAAAACAAAATGGCTAAATGTTTAAAAAGGCCGTAAGATTATATTTTCTTGAATAACCATCTTTTATATTAAAGTAAATAATAAATGTGATAATTGGTTCCTTTACAGATTGTGTAAATAAATTTACAAAAAATTAAAAATATTAAAATAATAATAAATTATTAAATAAAAACAAAATTTTAAAAACGGTATACTGGAGCATTGAATTAGTAATATTGTGTAACTAAGTATGATAAGTGACTGAAAGTTTCTATATACGTATTTATTAGACTGGACAGTCCGAATTGCCCTGATTACCTTAAAGCTTGACGAAAGTACCCTAAGATTTCACAGCTACCGAGCGGCAGCCGAACGTGATAGCAAATGGAATATAAAATTGCGATTTGTGTCATCAGAGGTCGCGAGGTCGATATTCTAACTCGATATTGTTTCGGACATTTTTAATCGATGAAAATTGATTTATATACTGTTTTTTGTAATATATATTTTTTTATTTTTATGATCCATGTGTGAGTTGGAAATATACAGGAAATAAAATGTTGGTAGTGACTAGTGCAAAAAATAAACAACTACAAGTTGCTTACGAACTAAATTTTGCAAAAATAACCAATTTCAAGGTGGTCTATGTTTGAGTTGTGAATGTGGATGAAATAAAATGACGGTTGTGCAAAAAAATAAACAACTAAAGAGTGCTAGCGAACTGAAAAGCACTCAGCTAGAGAGCTTATAGAAAATCCCTTAGAGATTTTAATAAAAATGTATCCAAAAATATTTTTAACAAAATTATAGATTGTCTAAAATTTTGTGGAGCATTCGAGCTGGCACTACGTGGCCATGATGAAACTGCTTTTTTCTGGAAACCCAGGGGTTTTTCGAGGGCTTATAAATTTTGTTGAGGAGTTGGGCTAAGATAGACTAACCGCTTTAGCAGTGTTACGTATCGAGAAATCGTTTATAAAAGGAATGTGCGTGCAATTTTAACGAACGTGTCATTCAGCATTTTTCCAATTTTAAAGAAAGAAGAGTAGACCTGACTTCAAGAGAGAATTTATTGCCCAATTTAAAGATAAGATTTTTATTTTTATTTTAACTATGTCTAACTTTAAATTTGTTATTGACCTCCCAATATAATTCACCACGAGCCGCCACTGAATTTAACATAAAGTGACTATTTAATTTGAAGGTCTGTTGATGACCCGAAGGTCGAAACACGTTTTTTTTTTGCTTTTTTTTAAGACAAGTTATTTGACTGAATCTGAGACTAGTGCTTTCTTCTTTTAAGTCAACAATTTAACGACCACTGGCTTAATTAGGGTAAAATTTATAAACCAGCAATTTTTGTAGAAATACATGCTGGGGAGAGGTATTTCCATCTATGTAGGGTCTGGGGTAATATAAAATAATAAGGTTGTAGATATAATCAACCTTTGAGCTATGTACAATTTAAAGAAAAATGTTACTGGTTTAACCAGAGTCACAAATAATACAAGTAGCCAACTAGATGACATTTTTTTCGACTTTAGCATGTGTTGAAAATACAAGTTATACTAAAGAGTCTGACATATCTGATCATGATCTTAATTTTAAATGTTCACACAATCTCAAAATTTAACATGCGACAAAAGAATTTTTAGTGAAAGTTGATTTGTAATTGTGAGGAAATGTTTGACATTTTTATATAATATAATATTTTCACTTATTATTTTAATGTTCATATTCCAGTAAAAAGAAAAACAGAGTTAAAACGAATGCAGTAAAAATTTGGGTATCCGATGATGAGTGGTCAATGGATTTGAGGGACACGTATGCACTTTATAAAAAAACCATAAATCTTTTAAACCGCTACAAGTCTGAATTAAAGGCTATAAAATATACATTCGTCAATATAAACAAAGTTTTAATAATAATATAATTAAACATTTTAGAAATATAAGAAAATCATCGTGGGGGCTGATTAAAAACTCTCAGAATAATAACAAAAAGTCAAATTTTAAAAGATAATTTAGTAATTAAAGATCCAGAAATACTTGCTAATCTTTAGCGAGTCAATTTGATTTAAATGATGTTTTGAGCAATAATAGTACAGGCTGTAATATTCACCCAGTATCCTATTCATTTTTGGTAAAAAACTACAACGCCTGAGTCGGATGAGGTGAGTCGGATTATCGATATGTTGCCAATTAAATATTCAACTTGAGTAGAAGAAGTTCCAATAGCCATACGCCATAGTTAGACAAGTTTCAAAATATGTTAGTATTCCCATGTTCGTGGTTATAAATAACTGTATGCAGAGTGGTGTTTTTACAGACAAATTAAAAATTCCCAAAGATGTGAGGTTTATAAAAAAGACAATTCAAGTGATATTAATAATTTATAGGCCCGTATCAATTTTACCCATATGTTTGAAAGTATTTGAAACTTTTCGATTATTTTTTAAATAATAAATTATTTTACAATGGGCAACATGATTTCCTATCAGATCATTCAACGATCACTGCAATATTTAAATTAAATGTGTTCTGGAACATATTGATAACAGTCAATTCGTATCTGGTATTTATTTTGATTTAGGTAAGACCTGATTGATCATAAGTTGCTGCTACTTAAACTAGAGTGTTATGATATTCGCGGTGTCGCAAATAGATTTGTGAGATCATATTTGAGCAATAGGAGGATGACAGTTTGTGTAAAAGTATAGGTTCATTACTGCTGAAGTACCCCACGGTTTAATACTTTTTTATTTTACCTATTTTATTTTTAATTTTTGCTAGTGACTTAAGCCAGAGTATATACTTAACATCTTTATATCAGTTCGCCGATGATACATCATGCATTATATCTTCATTTGATAAAACTTTATTGTCTCAAAGTTCATCTGCTATATCACAGAGTTGGGCTGGTGTGCCATTAACAATATTTTACTGAACATTAGTAAGATGTCCTGGGTAGTGTTTCGAGATAGGGATCTAGAATCTTTATAGGTCACCATTCATGGTAAGAGAATAGAGTAGACGCATGAACTCGTGACTAATGTTTTATCGAAAATTAGCAACTCAGCTTGTAATTCGTTTTTTTGCGACAGTAAGTGAGCGTATCTGTCTCAAGATTTTCTTAAATAGCAAGTTCTTATAGTATTATGTTTTAGTACCGGTTTTCTACTGAAAATGCAAAAAGAGTATTTGTGGCGCAGAAAAAAGTTTCAAGAACTATTTTAAACCTAGTATAGAGAATCGTGTAGGGGTCAATTTAAATCATTAAAGATAATGACCGTATCTTCTTTGTTTATACATGGTTTTTATCTCCTAAATTGTATAAAGGTGTATTATATGTTTTGCCTGCCAATGTAAAATCAGTTCAGGGAAAATATTCGTTTAAGTGTCATTTAAGGGAATTTCTAATTACCAGAGCATTTTATAGTTTAGATAATTATTTTAATATATAACCTCTAATCTTCAGTTTATGTTTTTTTCTGTAATGTATAACGTTGTCTATGTTCATTTTGAATATTTTACAATAGACAAAATCGGCAAATTTCCTTTTCCCGGAACTTGCCTCGTTATGAATTTTTCCTTTTATTAGGAATAGTGAAGTGTGATGCCATTTAATTCAGTTAATGGTAATTTAGTAACACATATTGTCCTTTCAAACATTTTTACTGGACGCCATTTTGGTCTATCATATTGGATTCCTACCAATATTTTACCAGTTTCTACCCATGCTACACTTGATTTTTGAGCATAATTGAAAATAAATTCAATAAGTGATTTTTACATTGTCACACATCGGCATTTTGTTTCGTTATCTTGAATTCATACCACAAATTTACCAGGTTATCTCTATATCACATTTCTTGCACAAAATTTCAAATTCGTTTAGTAAGTTGTTTTTTTCAGGGTGATTTTTGAATATTTTATTAGGCCGCTATTTTGTTTTGCTATCTTATATTCAAACCAAAATGTTACCAGTTCATTCCTATGTAACACTTGATTTTTTGTGAGGAATATTGGATAAGCAGTTTTTAAGGTATACCGCGAACTGACATAGAGACAGACGAACCAATGGAATTGATAAACCATATTTTTTGGCATATAGAGACGCTAAAACGTGAATATGTGTAAAACCAGAGAGGGTGACTTTTTTCGCGATTACAAATATTTTATTTGACCGTCATTTTGTTCCGTCATCTTGAATTAGTACCATAGTTTTACTAGTTCATATTTATCACAATTAGTTATGCCACACAATTTGAAATCAGTCCATTAAGTTCTTTTTTTGAATTTTTAAATATTTTTTTAAGTCATCATTTTGTCCCGCCATCTTGGATTCGTACAAAAATCTCAGACGGTGATTTTTTCATGATTACGATACTTCCCTTTTACGAGGGAAGTAAACATCGGGTACATAGTTGTGTAGCTATGCCGTGAACAGACAAATAAACCTTCATTCCGACGGAATTAAGAAAATATGTTTTTTTTTAAAACGTGAATATCTGTAAAAACCTTGGAGGGTGATTTTTTCATGACAAACATACGTCCGTTTTATGAGGGAAGTAAAACTACTTACCCGATTGATTTCAAATTTTGATCAACAATTATGGGTATGTCCTGGTAACATTTTGGTAAAAATTCAATATTGCTGATCAAAATGGCGATCTACTGAAATCTTAAAAACAATATTACTAAAAAACTATTTATCCAATTTACCTCAAATTTTGCACAAAAATCAAGTATAATAAAGTATAAGAAAAAAGCTGGTAAAATTTTGTTACGAATCCAGAATGGCAAAACTTATGGCCGCTTAATAAATTATTTAAAAAATCAGCCTGAAGAAACAACTTAGAATGAGATCAAATCTTGTGCAAAACAAAACAGCGGCCAAACAAAGTGTCTGTTAAGATGAAAAATAACACCCTGTCTGTCAGACCGCGGCATAATTACTTACCCGATTAAGTTCAAATTTTGGTCGAAAATTAAGGTGTGGCTGACCTGGTAACATTTTGATGAAAGTCCAGTTTGGCGGAACAAAATGACGGCCTAGTGAAAAAAATTGTGACTAGAAAACTAATTATCCAGTTTTCCTAAAAAAATCCAGTGTTACATAACTGGTAACATTTTGGTACGAATCCAACATGGCAAAACAAAATGGTGGCCTAATAAAATATTTAAGAAATCAGCTGAAAAGACATATTTATTAGATTGATTTCAAATTGCGTGCAAGAAGTAAGTGTGATAGAGATAAAACTGTGCTCCGAATTCAAGATGACGGAACAAAAAGGCGGCCAAATAAAATCAACATAAAAAAATCGTCATATTCAATTGGCTTCAAATTTTGGACAAAAATTAGTTGTGATATAGTGATAATAAGTTTTTTTACGAATTTAAAATGACGATCTAATGATTTTTTTTAAATCAGTGTAAAAAAATGCTTATTCAATTTATTTTACTTTATGCTCAAAAATCAAGTGTGGTGTCGGTAGAAACTAGTAAAATATTGGTACAAATCAAATATGGTGAAACAAAATGGCGCCCAATAAAAATGTTTAAATAGACAGTATATATGTTATTATACGATTTTTTTAAGGGGGTGTTAGGTAACCATATTATATATATGTATGGGTTATTCACGCAACACGTTCATTAAAAGTTTTTGATGATGCCATTTAGATACAAATGTCAAATTTTGGGATTAAGCTAAGGTCAAGGGGTACTTCTTTTTTTAAATATTTTCAACTTCCTGTCACTTCCGGTTTAACCGGAAGTTGGTATCAATTTCGGAGAATTTTAATGCTATTTTATGTAGCACGTCCTATATCTAGGTTCAAGCGTTCTTAAGATATTTGACCTTGAACCGAAAATGAGCCTTCTGGGTACCAAATTTTAAAATCTCATATTTTTGTAAGTTTTGAAGATATAATCTTCATATTTTACAGACGATCGGTTTCTATTTTTTTATTGAATTTGTCTATTTTTATACAGGGTGTCCTAAATTCAGCGGCAAACATTCACATTTTCAAAGCCGCTAAAGTCCGTTTTTTTAAATGGGACACCCTATAACTTTATGTACTATCAAATGTAGAATTTCATTTTCTATCGAACTGTATTAAGGTTCCATATACCTATTCGTAACCATTTTCGAAATAATTGGGTTTTATAAAAATATCGTATGTATTTGCTTAAATGTTTACATGTTCCAATGGTGAGCCATGAAAAACAACTGAGATTCAATATCCAATATGACAGATGATTAGTATGCGTTATTTATCGAAAGCTGTCAGTGATAAACTAAATCTTCTAAATCGAAATGGAAGAATACTCAAACGCTGATATTCTCAATCTATTTTATATTCATGGAGAATGTTATAAAATTTTGTAGAGAATGTGTCGTGTGTTTAATGAACGCCACCCTGATTTGCCGCCAATGAACAACTCAAAATTCAAGAGGATTGAAACGAACTTTTTGCTTTTTGGCAAGGTTAAAGTTACGAAAAATGTTCCGAAACCAGTGTCAAATGCCGAGGAAAACGTAATAAACACATTAGCTTATTTCCACGCAAACCCGCAAAGTTCAATACCGTCTGCAGAAAACGATTTGGGAATTTCTTCTTCATCTGTCCAAAGAATCTTGAGCGAACATCATATGCACCCTTATTCCTTCCAAAACGTGCAAGCCTTGAGACCTGGTAATGACGTTCGACGAGTAGAATTTTGCGAATTCATGTTTCTGAAAATTCAAGAGGACCCTCAATTCCTTTCAAAAATATTTTGGACCGATGAATTGAAATTTTCTAGAGAAGGAATAACAAATAGAAGAAACGAACATTTCTGGGCAGCAGAAAATCCGCACCCTTTACGCGAAACGCGTTCTCAAGAGAGGTTTAGCTTCAATGTTTTCGGTATAGTATTAAATGATCAGGTGCGGTACTGTATTTATGAAGACAATTTAAACAGTGATAAGTATTTGGAAATTCTACGAGGGACGGTTTCTGAATTTATAGAAGAAATTCCTATTGGTGAGCTGCAAAATTATTGGTATCAATTAGATGGGGCACCAGCACATAATTCCGCTGCAGTTTATTTCCAATTATCTCGAATTTTTGAAGATCGCTGGATTGGTCCCAATGGCCCTTGGAGATGGCCTCCACGATCGACTGATTTAACACCCCTAGACTTTTATTTATGGGGATTTATCAAAGGTGAAGTCTATGCTTCCCCAGTAAATAACCAACAAGATTTACTGGACAGGATACGAACAGCTTTTGCGGAATTAGAAAACGGACAAATTCAAGGGGCCACAGCAACTATACAAAGAAGAATTGAAATGTGTCTTCAAATGAACGGACAGCATATAGAACATTTGTTATAATTCAATTTTATTATTTTATTTATTTATTGTTGATTGTTAGATTGCTATAATTTTTAAGTTCACTAAAACAAGTTTAGAACAGTCTCGAACTTAGTAGATATGGTTAAAAATAATGTAAACAATTTATTACATTTTTTATAACTTTAACTTTTCCGAAACGAAAAAATTTCGTTTCAAACCTCTTCAATTTTCTCTTGTTCATTAGCGATAAATGAGGATGTTCTTCATTAAAAACATGGCACGTTCTCTCCAATATTTTATAACATTCTCCGCGAATATAAAATAAATTGAGAATATCAGCTTTTGAGTGTTATTTTATTTTAATTTTCAGCTGTCATGTTGAATAGAAAAGCACAACAATTGTTTTTCCATGGCTTACTACAGGAAGGCGTAAGCATTTAGCAAATACATATGATAGTTTAATAAAAACCTGATTATTTCGAAAATGGTTACGAATAGGTATAGGGAACTTTAATACAGTTCGATAGAAAATTAAATTCTACATTTGATAGTGCATAAAGTTATAGGGTGTCCCATTTAAAAGAACGGACTTTAGCGGCTTTGAAAATGTGAATGTTTGCCGCTGAATTTAGGACACCTTGTATAAAAATAGACAAATTCAATTAAAAAAATAGAAACCTAAGATTATTTACCGATCGTCTGCAAAATATGAAGACATGCAACATAAAATAGCATTAAAATTCTCCGTAGAATCCAAAAATATCATAAACTACAGGGTGTTCCATTTAAAATAAGCAAGTTGATACCAACTTCCGGTTAAACCTGAAGTGACAGGAAGTTGAAAATATTTCAAAAAAGAAGTACCCCTTGACCTTACCTTAATCCCAAAATTAGAAATTTTTATCTAAATGGCATCCTCAAAAACTTTTAATGAACGTGTTGCGTGAATATATATATATATATATATATATATATATATATATATATATATATATATATATATATATATATATATATATATATATATATATATATATATATATATATATATATATATATATATATATATAAACGAGAAGGCATATAAAGAAAAACAGCTACAACAGCCACATATCCATGGAAATTTATTATATTTCCCGTTTTTCGTAGAACTATTTATATACTTAAGTTAGGACTAGGTCCCCTTAACTATTTTGCGCTAACTTTGTCCTCATAATTTATACGTTTGTTTTTAAAAATTTGACACTTCATTTAAAAAGATAAATGGTCGCCAAATTATGTTTAACGCTAAATAAAAACAATAGTTCAAAGAATTCAGAAGAATTACTATCTTATAGCACAAAAAAAGGAAAGCATTAACGTATTTGTCTAATCACAAATAGTCACTATCACAATCCTATTAACTAATAATGGTAATTTTAATATATGCTGGAAAAGAAATGTATTCAGTGTATCAAATGTATTATTAATACATTATTATTTATTTTATGATTCTATAAAAAATTTAGGGAGGCACGTGCTCCTGTGCATGATCCGCCACTGAAATATAATATGCAAGACGACCGCCCCAACTACACTGCGCATCTTTTGAAGTGGATAATTCAAATTATTTCAAAAATAAAAAACTCGTCGCCTTGTAATAAAAAAAAATTATTACTAGATTATTTATTTATAAGTAATGTAAACACCTGCAGAAAGTAAACAAAATCGTGCTAAGGACAAATCTGTTCCAACAGTAATAAAAAGTTATATACAAAATTAAGACGAAATTCTTTAAAAACTTAATAATCAAAATTAATTAAAACACAACGTAAATCGCTACAACTAGCCAATCAGTACTTGGTAGGTCCTCCCCTTGCTCTAAGTACTGACTGCACCCTCCTTGGCATACTCAGAATTAATGAACGAATAAACTGTTGATCCATAGCTTGCCATTCTTCTGTCAAAGCATTAGCAAGCTCCTCCCAATTTTGTGGCTGATGATCTCGAGCATGAATTTGTCGTTGGAGATGGTCCCAAACGTGTTCAATCGGATTACAATCGGGTGAACGCGGTGGCCATTGCATACGAGTGATACCATGGTGTTCCAGAGCCACATTTATCATTCTTGCACGGTGGGGCCGGGCATTATCGTCCACAAAGATAAATTGAGGTCCAAATTGACGGGAAAATGGAACAATAATGGGCTGTATAACCAAGTCATGATAGCGCTGAGCATTCATAGTAGCCCGATTTAGGATTATCAACTCGGTGCGTGACTCTAAAGAAATTCCACCCCAAACCATTACAGAGCTACCGCCAAAGGCAACAGTGGGAGCCATATTTTGTTCACGATATCTCATACCACGTTCACGCCACGTTAATATACGGTTGTCCGAATGATATAATGTGTATCTGGACTCATCTGTAAACAAACAGTTCCTCCAATCCGCCACAGTCCAAAGACTATGCTGGTTAGCCCACGCTCTGCGGGCAACACGATGTTCCCTGTTTAACTGGGGGTGCCGAGCACGTCGTCTTGCGCTAAGACCAGCTTCATGCAGTCTTCTTCTTATCGTAGACAGACTTACACGGACTCCAATGACTGCACGAATCCTGGATGCAGAGAAGGTTCGATTTCGTCTGGCAGTGGTAGTCACAAAACGGTCCTGCCTTCTGCTTGTAACTCGTTGTCGGCCACCACCATGTCGTATATTACCACTACCAGTTTGCTGATAACGATTCCAAGCTCGACTGATCACACTTTGTGAGACATGATACATTTGGGCTACTTGTTGTTGTGTAAGATTCCCATGTTGCAAAATCGCAACAATAGCAGCAAAATCTTCCGAAGAAAGTCTTCCTTGAGGCATTTTTCGATGTCACTTTAACAACTGAATTGTTACTAATAAGAAATAAACGATAAAATGATTTCAGGTATCTCAAACCAACCAAAAAAAAAACTTCAGTAAAAATACCAATATTGAGATATTGTACACAGATGGAATGTTGTTTATTTTTATTACTGATCAAACGATAAACCTAAATTACAAACAGTGCGGAGGTGCCAAATGTTCAAAGATTATTATTACCTTGAAGAAAAAAATTAAAACATATTTAAAAATATTTTATACTGATAAATTTAAATTATCTACTTCAAAAGACGCGCAGTGTAGATTCTGCCACCCATGGATATGCAGAGTTTTACTGTGACATGTTGGATTCGATGCTCGACCAAATACGTATAGAGAACAAATGCGTTCTGCGTTGCTCTGGACAAGGAATTACATTAACGTAAAAACATAATATGTCAGATGCTTTGATACATTAAGGATTCATAGATAAAAATTTATATGAATCATCGGAGACCGCTTGTATTTTTCGACAGGAAGTAAATAGATTAAAAGATTATTGATCTTTCAGTATGGGGCAGAGGCGCACTCAAGAAATATCGTTCGGACAAAAAATGGAAAAAAATCATAGTTAAGAAATCATGGTTCTGAGGTTTAGAACGTGTCAAATTAGAATTACTTTCCGACATTTCGCTTGCAATTGCACGAGCCATCTTTAGGGATCTTCAATGCACAAGATCAAAACACTGAATGAGCTCCGATGACTCTGTGATGATTAGTTTCCACTCATGATGTAGCACGTTTTTTTCGGTGGTAACGAGCACGTAGCCCGCGTCTCTATTGAAATTTTCAGGGTGCTTGATAATTTCAATTGATTCTCTAATTTTTCGTTTATAATAACCTGAGACTGATGCAAGAACTTTGGTATCTTTTACATTAATCATGTGTCCTGTTGTATGTTGTTTCACGTTCCTTAAGTCTAGTAGACACAGACCGTTCAGTTTCACCTATATACACTTTACCCTTTACCGCAGAAACAAGGAATTGTATAAACTCGTTCTGATTGCAAAGGAATTACGTCTTTTGATGTCCTTAAGCATTGCCCAAGTGAATTTTATTTTAGAAAGTTGTTGGTTTAGATGATCTAAAAATTTTCTTCTCCATGAGGCCATATCTAAATCAACATTTAGGTTATAAAGATGTTCCTTATCACAGGAGATAGCGGAGATCCCATGGCGGCACCCGAGGTTTGCTGATAAAAGGGCCCTTGAAAATGAAATATGTGGACGTTAAGCATTGTCTTATCAATTCAATTAAGATTGGATTAAGGCTTTTATGTTGAAATATCTGAGAAATTATATAAAATGAATCGTCAATACGCACATTTGTATACAGGGATTCAACATCAAAACTGACTAAAATATCAACAGGATCTAAAGTAAGATCTTTAAGCCTTTCTACGAAATATTTAGAGTTTTAGATATAAGAATTAGAGCATCCTATGAAGAGGTTTAAGATATTGGCTAAATATTTACCTATTTCGTAAGATGGCGAACCTCTTGCACTGACGATGGGATGTACCGGTACATTAGCTTAATGTATTTTTGGAAGTCCGTAAAATCGAGGAATCCTATAGCTGTCATTTTGAAGTAATGTCTTTGTTTTCTCTACGTAATTGTTCTTGTTCATGACCATTCCTTTATCTGCAGGTAGAATTATAACACCTTCTTTGTCATTAAGGCTCTTTATGGCTGTTCTTTCTGGGGTTGAAAAGTTGGATTTTGGGTGTTTAGAGCTGTGAAGATTTTTTAGTGTTTCATATCGTAACAGTAAAAATCAAACAAATTGTTCAATCCGCTGTCGCTGAACACCAGCATACAACAGGACACATGATTAATGTAAAAGATACCAAGCTTTTTGCATCAGTCTCGGGTTATTATCAACGAAAAATTAGAGAATCAATTGAAATTATCAAGCACTCTCAAAATTTCAGTAGAGACGCGGGCTACGTGTTACATCATGCGTAGAAACCAGCCATTACAGTGAGTTACGCGTCGATGGGCACAGATCATTTATAAATTCCTTCAGTAGATCTTGTGCAGTGAAGATCCCTTGAAGATGCCTCTTGCAATCGCAGACGAAGCGTCGGAAAGTAATTCCAATTTGACACGGTCTAAACCTAAAAACCTTGATGTCTTAATTGACTCCAGCCGTGAAAGCTTTCGTACTATGTTAAAAATTATAGTTTTTAAGAGTGTCTCTAGATAGCGTAAACATGCCCTTTTCTTGAAAAAAAAAAAGTTAAATCCTTGTTCCACTTTTACTATCAATATTTTTCCTAAAGCTGTACGCTTAACGATTTCTAAGATATCGTCGGCTAGTGCTATTATTTGGATACTCGGTACAATTTAAGTGTTGCTGTATCTGGAACTGGAATTGATGAAGTAATGAAGGAACTAGAAAGTGAAGATAAGATAGCTCAAGCCTATTGACAATTTTGAAACTTTTTTGAGTTCCTGAGTACATAAAACTGCACCAGAAAAGCATTGCGCAACATTGCTCAATTTTTGCTATAATGAGAGCTTACAAAATAAGTAGTAAACGGCTACAAAATTGAATATATGTAATTCTAAATTCCTATTTTAGGAAAGACAACATACGCTGAAAAAGGATGTTATCAATTCGATCCCATGTATTTTTTCATCTATACTCCGCGATAGTTTGACCAATTTGGATTATATTCTCAGAAAATATTCAAGATGTTACAGGAGTGATCTCATATTGCATATTGAAAAAATGTTAAAAATGGCGGAATAGCGCCATTTTGAATGGTTTACAAGATGTCACATTGAACAATACATGCGTTCACCATTCTGTTAGAAAGAAAAAATATGTATGTTGCCATTGTGTATTGTATAATAAGACATGTGATTATACAATGAGGTTACATAATATGCAGTGGCCCAGTGGCTATTTGGATTGGCTTTATATAGGAAAGACCCGCAACTTATGTAGCATACTACTCATATGGCCAGGGCGCTAAAAGTAAGCACGTATGGGCGCTTAACTCCGGTGGCCTCTGATTGGTCGACCATTGCCATAGCAACGGAGAGTTACTGGTTGCCAATTTATGCAAAATCTCTTAAAACAAAGAATTGTATATTGTTCTCTTCGTGTAATGTAGGGATTCACGAGTTTTTATTTAACTTCACGCTTTCCTATCTAAATAACTGTCTAAAAATCAAATTTTGTAAGTCAATTCTGATACACATTCCAATTTTCGATTGTGCTGAAATTTTAAATACATAACTCGGGATATAATTATGAATAGGTACATAATACCTACAAAATAATACATCTAGAGGATGTGTCTAAATTTAGTTACCAAATGTTAAACTTTTTTATTATTGAATATTAGATCAGATATACAGCATGACCAAAAAAATAAAAACCTCGATTTTGAAAGTCATATCTTATAAGCACACAATATTATAATAAAATATTTCACGGCGCGCTTAATTGGGGCCTGACTGGATCACATTATTTTTAAAATATTTATATAGTTATTACCTTCTTAAAGTATCTCAAAAGCTTGTCACAAGAAATTCATTCATATTTATTTCAACAGACGTAGTGTAACGCATATATATTTCGCGGGAAGTTTATTTCGTTGTTAATTAATATATTGATAAAATAAAGAGATACAATCAAACTATCAAACCACAATAGGTACATATTTTTCTAAATCTTTTTAGATCGTTTTATTAAAAATGTATGTTTTATTGAAATTTATGTAAAAAGTTCGTTTTTGTTATCTTTTTGATCAAGCTTGACATGTGCATTCAAATTGTACTGGCAGACCATGTGGTTTATCTCCGCCCCAGAGGGGAAAATCTGTTTCCTAATAAGGATATTTCTGGTATCTGTTAAAATGTTTAAAGGAACAAATTGTGTTTGTGGTTTTCAGGGACACTAAGTTTATTTTTACTAATCATTTTAATATTTGGCAACTAGTATTGCTGATTTTTATGCATTTATTTCGTGGTGCTATGTACACTAAATACTCTGGAAAATGCGATCATTATAGATTAATTTTTTAAGAAGTATTTAGAGTAGCGCCGAGGCCATTCCATTGCAAGTATATCAAAAAAATAAAAACGAGGTAATGACACTATTTTTATTTTTTGCTAGAAAGTTTTCGCAATAACTTTTTAATATTTTACCATATTGTCTTGAACTTTGGAGAATGAACTATAATTAAACAAAAAATATAATTGTTGCATAGCTGAAGGTAGAGCCCTGATCTAGTGGGTGGCAATCTTCTTCATGGTCAGGTTATTTCGATAGTTTTTTTTTGTAGTTTTTAAGGGTATGAGGTTTAATTCTTCTAATCATATCAGTCTTTGGTAAGGGTAATAGTTATTGTTGATTTTCTAGAACTACGTAAAATCTCACTTTTTATATATTATTAGTTACCAGTTACCGTGAAGCTGGCAAAATTTGAAGTTCAATATATGGACCCAGTAGGTAGGATTCAATGTATATACACAGTTAGTGACATATATTTCGGCATCGGAAACTTTGAGGCTGGCGCACAGTGCGATGCATATATGGGAAAAACGGCATAAATAATAACTCACTTCTATAATGAAACACATATGTTTAATATTTTTTTCTAAAAAATGTAACAATATTTGCATAGATTATTAACAATATCAACATTATTTTTGGCCTCATATTGTTTGGAATAATTGATATCAATAGTATTACATAATTATTATTCTTTTACAATACTATGGCTAATCTAATGTTTTAAAAAATTATTGCTATTCTTATATTGGTCTAATTATTTAAAGCAAGAAAAAATTGGAGAAAAAATTTTTATTTTAATTGACATAAGCCCACCTGATGAGTAAAATTACAATTTCTTTCTAAGGGATTTTATGCAATGCTAACAAGGCGTTAATAAGTAAGACTTTGTGACAATTTTGGATAAAATAATTAGGAGTGTGTGAAGTAGATCACAGATCACTTTACACACTTGTTATATAAATAACTATTGTTGATAAAAAAATACCGTTACCTAAACTTCTACACATACACAAATAACTACCTAACAATAAATTAACCACAAACAAAGTACCTAACTAAACTAATAATTTAATCGCTATCTGTATCTCCTATGTCATTTAAATCTATCTGTCCATATAAATCTAACGAGAATTTTCAACTGGTATTAAATATTTACTCACATTATCATCAAATTCAATAGACTTTTTTGTACTGGTATTGCGCAAACTTGATATAAAAGGATCGGATGTTAATAACAAAATGTTGATAAGGTCATTGTTCGTATCTTTTCGGGATGTTTTCCTTGTGTGGTGTAAACGGTGTTTGCGAATCTCTTTGTGTCGAGCTTCTAAAGCTTCTTCCGATAATATCCCAATTGGCAAATCAAAGAAAGATATGACGTCTTTTCCGTGTAAGAGCAACTTATGCACAGTAACGGGCATATAGTACCAACTGTAGTATTTAAGATATAAATTCCTTGTTTCAGTTAGTAAAATATAAAAGTTGTCTAAATGTATGGCACTTCCACTGGCGATAATTCTTAAAATAAGACTAAAATTTTCTATTAATTCTAGATTGATGCCGGTTATTTCAGAACTTAATTTAGCATTTACAAAAAACTTTCGTGCGGTGTTCCATCATTGGTGCACCCAAATCCCTGTTTTACCACATCTACTAGAATACCCATTTTAGATCGAAATTCTGACTGTATGTTTTTTTTACGTTCTTCAAATGCAGCTTTATTGTCAGCCCCGCGAACTTGCCATGTTTTAAATGGCAACCTATAGGCAATATGTATAAGACATTCGAAGCAACGAATCCAGCAGTGCAACGAAGAGAGTCCATAACTGTAAGCCTCAGGATTTGATACTTTTGCAGCAATTGAAACTTTGTTCATTTCTGAGGGTTTGGCCCCACATATGTAGCAATTTTGTGCCGCATTTGTTCCAGAAAGGGTATTAATTGCACTGCCATCAAGCATGGTAAATAACATTTCGAACCTAATTTTAATTATTTTACCAGCTTGGGACATTTGAAACACTACAAGGTTGCTTATAGACGTGTTTATTCTTTGTTATTCATTTTTGACAACTTGTTTGTCTTCTTTAACATAAGCCAATCTAATTGGTCTACAAAAAAATGTAGAAGAAGCGCGAGGATTAATCCATAGGATATTTCCAGTATTAAAATCTATTAATTGTAAAGGAACAAAAGCTGTTACAAATAGTGAAGCATCTGAGCTCTGAGAATCGTTAAATTTTTGCTTGTATAAGCTATGACCAGAGCTACCGTCGAAGCCCCATTTACATTTTAATATTAATTCATTTTCAGATAAAATTTGGTCCTCATTAACAATCTTCAAAATGCTGCAAGCTGTATTATTTAATAATGTTTGTAAATCTACCTCAACTATAGTTTCTGTAACTAAAATATTATCTGGTAAAAGGCTTTTTTTAAACATTTTAAGTTGATGTATTGAGGGAAAACATTCATTATGAAGAGCATTAATTGAATTGCGTAAAATGGCATATTTTCTCTCCGAAAGATCTAAATCTAAATACAAAGCTAGCGCCTTTTCAATGGTAAGTTTTTTTTCAGATCTGTTCTCATTTTCAGATAATCGCGAAGATACCTCAGCGGCAAATTTTAGCTCTGCTGTACTTCTGGTCGTAACTAAGTCATCCACGCGTCGTCTTTTTGTTCGATCACTAACCTCCTCAAACGTTTTCTGAGGCCTTCCTCGACTAGGACCAGGTTCACAAAGATTTGGTTTTTTAACTAGATACAATCTTATTACCTCTGGTAGCGAAATTTTATTTTTAAGCCAATCTTCGTTTGATTTTAAGAACCTAGATCGAATACGATTGCACTTTTCTCTTTCTTTAGTTTCAGGCTATAATATTGTGACAACTGCTTCAACTGGAGTCTTGTTCAGTAGAGCCATAAGCTGCCTCGAAATCGACTCCGTCTTATTTTCTTTGTCAGCTGATTGCCAACTTTCCAATAGATCTCCCGGAGTAACGTCGGGCACGAACCCTAAAAATAAATAATAACTTAAAATTGTGCAGTTTGGTGCAAGTTTTATTGGTGGAAATAGATACTAGGATAGTCGAATATCTAAAATCTATAAACAATCAAAAGGTGTTTTTTGGTGTATTTTCGAAAAACTTTGTTAAACATTATTTTTCGCAAGTTTTGTATATTAACATTCAAAAAAACGAAAAAATATAAAATGCTAGGATTTAATAATATTATATGTATGGTAAAATGTAATACATACCTTCTAAATTAATGCTCATTATGAATTAGAACACAACTCTTTTGTAGCGAATGCTTAAATGCAGAAATGTGATAAACTCTAGCGTTGCGCGTAACGTTGATGGTTCTAAACAAACAAGTTCTGACAGCTCTAGTCACAAAATGTCGCGTCGTTTGACGTTACTATGGTCAATTGTCTATTGTTTCGATATACTTTTTTAGCCTACTATGTTTATTTTAACGCAATATTCAAGTAACAATTTTGTTTTATTGCTATTGAGCATTGCACTGTGGGCGTTTAGAATCAAACCTATTAAAAATAAAAAGTGAAAAGTACAAAATAATAGTTGATTCATTCTTGAAAATTTGACTTCATGAAGTCGGCGTTAACTAGTAGAAACAGCAAATTTTATTTGTGTTATTAAATATTACTTAGACATTAGTTGGAGTCAAATTTCTAGATTGAATAAAAAATAATTTTTGACTTCTCAGTGTTTCTCAAGACGGTTATTTTTACTTCCCACGTAAAAGGGAAATATTAAGTGTTGTAATCGTGAAAAAAATTATCCTCCAAGATTTTTTTAGATCTTTACGTTTCAAGGTCCCTAAGTGCCGAAAAACATTTTTTTCTCAATTTCGTCGGTCTGCCTGTCTGTCGGTCTGTGTGTTCGCGTCATATCTAAAAAACTAATTACCCGATTGACTTTAAATTTTGATCAAAAATTAAGGGTTATATGGGGATGACCTGATAATATTTTGGTAAAAATCCAAGATGGCAGAATAAAATGGCGGCCTAATGAAATGTTAAAAAAATTATTACTAAAAAACTACTTAACCAATTTATCTCAAATGTTGTACAAAAATTAAGTATTATGTAGAAATCAACTAGTAAAATTTTGGTACGAATCCAAGATGGCGGAACAAATTGGCGGCTTAATAAAATATTTAAAAATTCAGCCTGAAAAACTCTTGATGGACTGATTTCAAATTGTATGCCATAACTAATTGTGATTCGGTTTTCTGTATGTCTGTCAGTTTGCGGCATAGCTTAAAAGTTGCTTATGATCAAATTTTAGTCAAGAGAAAAATCCAATGTCAAAACAAAATGGCGGCCTAGTGAAATATTAAAAAAATCATTACTAAAAAACTACTTATCCAATTTATCTCAAATTTTGTATAAAAATCAAGTATTATGTAGAAATCAACCTTGTGAAATTTTGGTACGAATTCAAAATGACGGAACAAAATGGCGGCTTAATAAAATATTTAAAAATTCAGCCAGAAAAAACTACTTAATGGACTAATGTCAAATTGTGTGTCATAACTAACTGTGGTAGAGTGATAAACTAGTAAAACTGTAGTTCTAATTCAAGTTGGTGAAACAAAATAACGGCCAAATTTTGATAGTGAAAAAATCAATCTCTCAGGTTTTAAATATTTTTAAATTTTAACGTCCCTATATGCTAAAAAAATTTGTTTGATCAAATCCGCCGGTCTCTCTGTCGGTTTGTTTGTCTGTCTGTGAGTTGGCGGCATAGTTTAAAAACTACTCATCAGAATGACTAAATTTTAGTCAAAATTAAAGGTCATATGGGGATGATATATTGGTAAAAATCCAATATGGCAAACAAAATGGCGGCCTAGTGGAATGTTAAAAAAAATATTATTAAAAAAACCACTTATCCAATTTTTCTCAAATTATGCACAAAAATCAAATATGTAAAAATCAACTGGTAAAATTTTAGTACGAATCCAAGATGGCGGAACAGAATGATGGCTGAATAAAATATTTAAAAATTTAGCCCGAAAAAACTACTTAATGGACTTATTTCAAATTGTGTGTTATAACTAATTATGGTATACAGATCAACTAGCAGAACTGTGCTATAAATAAAATATTTTGTAATCGTGAAAAAATCACCTTCTTAGGTTTCACATATTTTCAGGTTTTAGAGTCCTAAAAATATTTTTATCAATTCCGTTGGTGTCGGTCCATCTGTTTCTCAGTTCGCGTCGTAGCTTCAAAACCATTCTTCCCAGTGGCCTCAAATTTTAATCTAAAATTAAGGGTCATATAGGGATGATGACCTGGTTATAATTTGATGAAAAACCAATATGCCGAAACAAGTTAAAAAAATTATTACTTAAAAACTAATTATCAAATTTCCACAAATTTTGTTCAGTTTTTTGTAAACTAGCAAATTGCTAAACAAAGGATTAAGATATTATAATTGAAATTCCGCATTTTACTTCTGTCGCAAATGGGAAGTATTGTAATCGTAAAAGAGTCAGCCTCCCAGATTTTTGCAGATCATCAGGTTTTAGGGTCCTTAGATGCCAAAAAAAAAACATGTTTTCTCAATTCCGTCAGTCTGTCTGTTCGCCGCATAGCTAAAATCTGCATACTCGATTGGTTTCAAATTTTGTTCAAAAATCAAGGGTTATATTATATTAAAAAAATATTAATAAAAAAATATTTATCCAGTTTATTTAAATTTTGCATAGAAATCAAGTATTTCGTAACAATAAACTGGTAACGAACTACGAATCTAACTCGCCACGACAAAATGGCGGCTTTATAAAATATTTAAAAAATCAGCCTCAAAAAACTAGTTACTAGATTGACTTCAAATTTTGTGCAACAATTAACGGTTGTATAGATATGAACTAGTAAAATGTTGTATGAATTCAAGATGGCGGAACAACATAGCGATCTTGACGTTTTATGGTCCTTAGACGCTAAAAACATGTTTTCTCTCCATCGGTCTGTCTGTACCTCTGTTACGATAGAAAATAATAACATTTTTGAGGGAAATCTGCCTGATTCCACTATGTTACAAAATACAAATATATAAAGAAAGCTAACTCTATTGAATATTATTTTATTGTTACAATCTAATAGTTAAAAATGTTATGGCTTTTGAATAGAAAGAAACATAATTTTTGCTAATAAAATTCGCCAAAAGAAATCAAAGATACGTATAGAATCTAAAGAGAAAACAACTAGAGATTTTCAATTTAAAATAGTCGAAATGTATAAATTTATTTTGAACACCCTTTAGCATCTAACTAAAATTTCTTTACATATGTCTTTTTTTCCATTTCTATAACACATTCGTACCAATAATGAGCGATGTACCTTCAGAAATGGCTCTACTTGTCATTTTTACAAAACTGAAAACTGGCATTTAAAAAAAATTAAGTATTAGAGAAACAACTAGATTTAGATATATAACATTATTAATAAAAAAGTTTGTTTTACTAATAGAATTCTACGCAAAATGTAAAAACAGAATGTTCCGTTTAAAAAAATATATGTTACATCCGCCATACTTTTTTGAAGCGTGGCGGATTTTTTGAATCATCCTGTTTACTTAAAAAATAATTTTACACTGTTAACATTCCCTAAAACTATTGAATTTAACATTTTTTTTGTAATTCCCGACACAAATGACACAACGTTACTCTCTCGTTGATTCACCCTGTATTATATACAATACTGCTTAAATAAGGTATGGTATTATTTTATAGACACTCTATTATAATAATTAAAAAATGATACTGTTACTCCAGTTGAGAAACTCAGGATAACTTGATTTTTTCAGACATTTTTAGTGTTTTAATACTTGTCAAAAGTACTATAAACATATCACTTAATTTAAATTTGTAAGCTAAGAATCAATAATTAACTAAATGATTCCGGAAAAAAACGTCTATTTTTTTTAAAAACTCGTATATATAGTAAAGCCGTTAAACACTTTTTTTTCGCCTTAGAAAGTCTATAGATACAGGCAGTTCGACTTAGTCTTTTTTAGAGTTAAAAGTAGGCCTAACTTAATTGTTTTTTAAGTAAACAGTACTAGAGACTTATAATAAACAATGTTTTGAATATATTCTTCTATTATAAAAAACATAAACGAAATAATAAAAATACCGGCGTCTATTTTTTCGACGATTTTCCTATTCAAACCTAAAAAAAATGTGCTTGACGGAAATGTTTTTAAAATAGTGAACCCTAATTTATTGTTATGTTACAAAATAACTCTTAGACGGTAGCGGCGTAATATATCGAAACAATAACGAAGGACATAAAAATTACAAATGTCTAAATAAGTTAAGACTTCGAAAAAAAAAACCGACACGCAATCAATTCGATGTTTTTATAAAAATATTGATGAGGCAAAAGAGTTGGAGCCTCCCAAAAATCTCACCCTGTAGGTTAGTTTAAATCGTAAGAACTAAAATTAAATATTAAAAAACGCTGGTCGGTATTTCCATATTCAATGTGTCTGCACCCTGCACAATATACATATTATCTGATATAAATAGATTAAAGGCATTTAAAAATATCACCATGCATTAAAGGGATTAACATGCCACCAACCATATATAGTTTTTTTTTTTAAAAGGGTAATAGTCCTACAATTACATTATTCCATCGAATCAAATGAATATATACCCTCCGTCAGATTCAGGTTACCCAACATGCAACGTCTTATACTTTTCTGACCTTAAGAGGTCATCAGAGTGAATGTAAATTATTGATTCTGATGCTGTTATTTGCAATGTGACAGATCGATGTGGGTCACCGACAGAGACCTGTTTAGTCTAACGAACGAACTGGATGTTCAGCCGAATAAACAATATAGTGTTTCACCTTGAAAAACGGATCGTCGTTTAGTGAAAAAAAACAGAGTATTTCGAAAAATGAAAATTTTTTCTAAATTTTATAACATATTATCCAAAAGTCTACAGTTTTTAATGTACAAAACCACAAATTGTTGTCAAAAAGAAAAAAAACTAATATAAAAAATACTGACTTGATTATTCGACGTTAAAAAGTCCATGGTGGTAGAATTACTCTGATACCCCTCTTAAAATATACTCAGACCTTACTTCACTCTTCAAAAAAGGCCCCTTTTTAAGAATATTATTTAAATGTTTTACGTGTCTGTAAAATTTGCTACTTTTTGGTACTAAAGGATCACTAAAATTTATAATCGACACTTATAGATAACTGACCCTTTAACAGTTAATCGCCACAAAAACACTATATAACTTACTAGCGGGTACCCGCGACTTCATTCGCGAATATGACTATAATGAAAAAGCTGTAAAGAGGTACTCAAATCGCCTCATTTGAGTACCTCTTTATAAACAACGTTTGTTGTTTCATTCTCTGGACCCACTATGCGAACTTACTCTAGAGCATGCGACATAGAGTTGACCATGTGAAAAACAATCGTAGCGCAAGTCTACTCTAGCTCTACTTAATGATTGCCTTTGACCTTTGTTAATTATCATGGCGAAACAAAGCTTTAAAGGAAACTGTACACGTTTAAACTGAAAAGGATAGTCTAATGGAATTAAAGGTATACGTGGTATAAAAACTCTTTCTCCCAGACCAGGCTTAGACTCTATTACATTGTTTTGTAATGTTTTAACCTGTTGCCGAGTTCCATTACACAATTTTGGTGGTTTTAATTTTCGAATAAGCATCACTGGTGCCCCCACTTTTAAAGTTACCTTATTCATGATTCCTGAAGGGTTTAGAGAGTGTAGGAACTCGACAGGGTAATTAACCGCATTTTCCGAAAAATGTCTTCATATATTATCATATATTTATTACTTAATCACAAAGGCATTTATGTATTGATTGTTTTGAACCTAATATCACTCGTATAATGTCTACTTGCTGTCTTTATTAGTTAGACGCCGAGTTGATAAAATTTTCAAGATTTATTGAAAGTATTATTTTGGGATTTTAGCGCCTTGTTTTGAAGCCAGTTTTATTTTTTTTTATAATAATAATACTTTATCCCTCTTAGTTCTATTCCTACAAAATAAGGGCCAACTTTAAAGTTTTCTAGACTTAAACGTAGATTCAAATTTTGGGCGTTCCTAATAAAATAAATAAGTAGCTAGTAGTCCATTATATATGAAATTTTACTAGAATCGCGGTACAAATATTTTATAAAAATCGCCATTTATACACGTTTATAGAAAATCAGCAATACATATTATCAAAAGATAAAAAGGTTAGTAAAATTAAACCTCGTACAATTAAAAACCACCAATTAAAGCAATTCAAATTTATCGTAGAAAATCCTAGATATAAAATGATTTAAAATGGCAGCAGCACTTCGCTGAAAACTTCTTCCGAGTTTTCAAATCATCCTGGAGTAATGGGTGTACATACATATGGTCGAATTGATAAACTACTCTTTTTTCCAAGTTGGTTAAAAATTAAGATTCATGAACTCCTTTTTTATATCGCTTTTACTAAATAAGTATTATTAACATTCCTATTTAAAGCCAATGGTATTAATGAGGTTTCTTTCAAAGTCTAGGCATCTACTAAGGAAAAAAGAAGTTTTACATGTTTTTGATTTTTTTCTTTTTCCAGGGGGCTGTCTCATGCTTTTAGGGCTATCTTGCATGTTTACGGGACTCATTTTCGCACACATCCGTGCAGATATCATAGATTTTTGTTCTACAAATATATTTTTCGTATTCTAGGGTCGATTATACCCAGTTACCTATATTCTACGCAAAGTTTTGCGATTTCAATATTTCATATATGTATATAGAAGTATTAGCAATTGACCACATAGTGCATTAAAAATGTATTAATAATACATTATATAGGGAAGTAAAAATAACCCCTTTTTATTCGCGTAAGAGTGAAATTTTTGCAAAATTCTAAAATTTATATTTAGATAATTATTTTTGAAAACCATTAACAGAAGAATCGTCCTAAAATCTCTTTTAGATAAAGGGTTATAGAAAACAATGTAGTTATAAACATATTGCACCCCTAAAAGTGCTGAATTTTGAAAAACCTGTTCTGTAACAGTTCACGACAAACTCTTCCTTAATACTCGTAGATGCGTTTATTATATAAGAAAATTCTGTGCAAAGTTCCTAGACCCGATTAAGGAGGTGTCCTATTGTTTAAAAAATATAACTTGACACATTCCAGCTATTTGACCGACTTATAGTTCTGATAGATCTTAAAATTTCTGCATCAAATATCTTTCGTTACCTCGTATAGTTTACGCGCATAGAATAAATGAAAAATTATAATTAAAATATCTACCACTATTAATGATCCATTGTAATATCATTTAAAGGAAATATGAAAAATCTAAAACTTGGAGAATGTCTTCTCGAATTATGACCCACAATATCGACAGTGTTCTCCAGATTTATTGGCCATTATTTACAAAATAATGTAAAAGTGCAAATGTAAAAAATGTACTACTTTTAAAAGTCAAAACCTCAATCGAAAACTCAACAATTCATCAGCGAACGCTCTGAAATTAATATCATATTTTTGCTCCTACGCGCGTTAAATCGAGATCGCTACATAACACTTTATCGGCATCGTCGCATAGCTTTAAAATCCCGACGTAGACGTAGGTACATAGCCCCTTCACCGCTTCTACCAATGTTCGACGAGCGGCAGTGATCTATATTAAGGATATTAAAGATTCAGCGCTGAGACGCGTGAACTAGTAGAATGTTTGTTAGAAAAGGGTTTTTGCAGGTCTTTCTCGTATATAAAGTCAAAGTTGTAGTGAACGAAGGGTTTGCGTGAAACGGACTTTCATTTCCTTTTTGGTGGCAACCGGATCTGCATAAATAATGTTCTTAACGTGTCCCCATAGATACTAGTCCAATGACGTCAAATCAGGAGAATGGGCATGCCACTGGAAACGTCCCCTTTTTGGCAATCCAATGGTCATCAAAAGTTGCATATAACAAAATTTCCACTGATTTTGACAACATAAGCATAATACTCATGAAAAAGACTAAAAAAGGGTGTCACGTTTTGTAAGCGAATAAAATTTGTGGCAATGTCTTATAAAATAATTTTTGCTTTCAAACATTTTGGTAGGGTTATTCGCTCTCAGGGGTGCATTTGCACCTTCTGTCCCCCCTTCTCCCTAAATATGCCACTGAATTAAATTTTGAAATTTGGTGCGTTTTTTGAGCATAATTGAGGCTATCGAACAATACATAAGTATCACTTTCGGTTTTTGGTAAATTGATTCCTTGAGTTTGTTGTATAAAGTCGTATGAATTTTTAATCGAATATTTGGCTGAAAAATTAATGCTCTTTAATAATATGTGCTAAGAATAGAGTTATTTAATATTTCCAAGAATCATTAAAATTTTTAATAGCTGAAATAGCTTTACAAGAAATTAGACTCCAGATCCCTAAGTCCCGGGAGATTTACCTTAAGATACCCCCTAATTACTTTTACTTCCCTCGTGAAAAAATCACTCTCCGAGATTTTTTCAGATCTTCACGTTTCAGGGTACCTAGATGACGAAAAACATATTTTCTCAATTCCGTCGGTCTGTCTGTCTGTCCGTCTGTCGGTCTGTTTGTCTATCTGTCTGTTCGCAGCGTAGCTAAAAAACTACTTACCCGATTGACTTGAAATTTTGGTCAAAAATTAAAGGTCATATGGGGATGACCTGGTAACATTTTGGTAAAAGTCCAATATGGCGAAACAAAATGGCGGCTTAGTGAAATGTTTTCTATTATTATTAAAAAACTCCTCATCCAATTTATCTCAAATTTTGCAAAAACATCAAGTATTATGTTGGAATCAACTGATAACATTTTGGTACGAATCCAAGATGGCGGCACAAAATTTCGGCTTAATAAAATATTTAAAAATTCAGCCTAAAAAAACTGATTAATGGTTTGATTTCAAATTGTGTGTTTTATCAACTCCGTCGGTCCGTCTGTCGGTCTTTCTGTCTGTCTGTCCGTTTGCGGCATAGTTTAAAGACTACTTACCCGATTGACTTCAAATTTTGGTCAAAAATTAGGATGGCCGAACAAAATAGCGGCCAAAAAAAATGTTTTTAACCGTGAAAAAAGTCACCCTCTCACTTTTACACATCTTTTCGTTTTAGCGTCGCTAAATGCCAAAAAATATTGTTTTATCAACTCTGTCGGTCCGCCTGTCAATCTTTCTGTCTGTCTGTCAGTTCGCGACATTTTGGTCGAGAATTAAGGGTCATATGGTACGATTTTGGTGAAACAAAATGGCGGCCTAGTGAAATGTTAAAAAAGTTATTATTAAAAAACTCATCCAATTTATCTGAATTTTTGCAAAAAACATCAAGTCTTATGTTGGAATAAAGTGTTAATATTTTGATACGAATCCAAGATGGCGGAACAAAATGGCGGCTTAATAAAATATTTAAAAATTCAGCCTGAATATCCACTTAATGAATTGATTTCAAATTGTGTGCGATAGCTAACTGTGGTATAGAGGTCAACTAGTAAAACTGTAGTAATAATTCAAGATGGCGGAACAAAATGGCTGCCAAATAAAATGTTTGTAATCGTGAAAAAATTACCCACTCTTTCAGGTTTTATATATATCTTCACGTTTTAGCGTCCCTATATGCCGAAAAATGTGTTTCATCAATTCCGTCGGCCCGTCTGTCAGTCTGTGAGTTTGCGGCATTGAACTAACCCGATTGACTTCAAATTTTGATAAAAAGTTAAGAGTCATATGGGGATGATCTGGTAATATTTTGGTAAAAATCGAGTATGGCAAAAACAAAATGGCGGCCTAGTGAAATGTTGAGAAAAAATATTATGAAAAAGCTACTTGTCGAATTTATTTCAAGTTTTGCATAAACATCAATTATTATGTTGGAATCAACTGGTAAAATTTTGGTACGAATCCAGCATGGCGGCACAAAATAAAAAACTACAAACTACTTCATGATGGCAAATTGTGTGCCATAACTAATTGTGGTATAGTGCTTAACTAGTAAAACTAATTACTAATTGAAGATGGCGGAACAAAATTGCGGCCGAATAAAAATTTTGTAATCGTGAAAAATTCACCCTCTAGATTTTACATATATTCACGTTTTAACGTCCCTAGATGCCAAAAAACAAGTTTTATCAAATTCGTCGGTCCGTCTGACGGCCTGTCTGTCAGTTCGCGACATAACTTAAATACTACTTACCCGATTGACTTCAAATTTTAACCAAAAATTAAGGGTCATATGAGGATGACCTGGTAATATTTTGATAAAAATCCAATATGGCTAAACAATGTTAAAAAAATTTTGTTAGTGGTGTTTCTAATTGGTTTTCGTTAACAAACCTCTTGTTGTTATGTTATAGTGGTGTATTGTTTGGGGTTAGGGTCCAGTAAAAAAAACAAATGTCTATTTTTAAGTAGCCGACGTTTCGCAACTATTGTTGCAATCTCAGGACACATATAGTTTCTATATCCTGGATGAACCCCGTATTATCACTCTTTACTTACTCCGTTCGTCCGCAGATATTTCCCAGATATTGTTTCCATTGTTTTCGTTAACGATCCTCTTGTGGTTATGTTAGAGTGGGGTATTATTTGGGGTTAGGGTCCAGTAAAGAAACAAAAGGTTTTTTAAATTGTCGACGTTTCGCAACTTTATTGTTGCATCCTTAGGACACATAAATTCTATGTTCTGCTTGAAACCTATATTATCAGTTTTTTACCTACTACGTTGATCCGCAGATATTTTCCAGATATTAAGTTTCCAAATGGTTTTCGTAAAATTCCTCTTGTTTTTATTTTAGAGTGGTGTATTATTTGAGGTTAGGATCCAGTAATAAAAACAAAAGTCTTTTTTTTAAATTGACGACGTTTCGCAACTTTATTCTTGCATTCTCAGGACACATATAGATTTTATATCCTGCATGAAACCCATATTATCAGATTTTACCTACTACATTGCAGATATTTCCCACATATTAAGTTTCTAAATGGTTTTCGCTAACGATCTTCTTGTTGTTAGAGTGGTGTATTATTTGGGATTAGGAAATATCTGCAGACCAACGGAGCAGGTAAAGACTCATGTAGGATATTAAATCTGTGTCCTGAGGATGCAACTATAAAGTTGCAAAACGTAGACATTTTAAAAAAAAGGCTTTTGTTTTTTACTAGATCCTAACCCCAAATAATACACCATTTTAATATAAAAACAAGAGGATCGATAACGAAAACCAGTTAGAAACTTAATAATATGGTTTTCAATTTAAGGTGGCAAAACAAAGTGGTGGCCAAAAAAATTTTTAAAAAATTATTGTAAAAAAATCTTTTTCAATTGATTTTGCAGAAAAATTAGAAGTGAAAATGGCATAAACTGGTGCTAATTCAATATGATGTAGCAAAATGGCGGCATGTGTCAATGTAAAAACTACTTATTAAATTTATTTTATTATGCCCAAAAGTCAAGTGTGGCATAGGTAGAAAGAAAATGGTAAAATATTGGTAGGAATCCAATATGATGGAACAAACAAAAATGAAAGGACAGTATGTGTAACACATATATACTGTGACTATGTACTGAACTAAATTGGGTCACACTTCACTATTCCTAACAAATGAAAAAAATCATAACGAGGGAAGTTCCGGGTAAAGAAATTTACCGATTTTTTTGTTTTGTGAGAACACGCCTCCAAACACATCATTTGGCAATATTGTGGTTGACTTGAGTAAATTGTGTCCAAGTTGGCAAAAGACAAGACAAATTGATGAACAAGCAGAACCGGCATCTATACCGAACGTATTGTAATTTAAAAATACTTCCATTTTACGAGGGAAGTATCAAAGATTTGTTTTTATATTACAGTTTGCCAGTTGGTATTTTTTCTCTTCATACCACTCCCTCCAACCACACGAGTATAGGGACCCCCTGAACACTACGCTTTTAATATGAGAAAAATAAGTGGTGGATATTATAATGAAACCAGTGTCAAATCTATATGGAACACAACGATTAAGAGATTAGAGAAAATTAATCCGTTATTAGCGGAATTTTTTATGGATTTTCTAGAAAACTTAATTAGCCAACACCCCCTTTTGTAGTAAATTTGTTTATTGGCACAAGTACGTAGATGACATTTTAGCCTGTTTCCCTGGAATAGAAAGACAACTAAATATGTTTCTAGAATTCATAAATAATTTACCTAATAATAAAAATTCACTATAGAAAATGAAACAAATATTTCTGTTAATTTTCTTGATTTAACCATTAAAAGAGAAAATAACCACATTTTTTTTCAGTTGTTCGCAAACCAACACATGTTAATACAATAATATATTACATTTAATGTCATCAAGTGCAACATAAAGTTAGTACCGTTCATAGATTATCCTTAGAGTGTCTAAGGTATTATGCAAAAGAGATTATTTCACCTTTGTGCTTTTGAGCTTGCTTGGAGGGGAAATGAATTCATTTTTCCATATATTTCTAGAATTCATAAATAATTTAGATAACAATATAAATTCACTATAGAAAATGAAACAAATAATTCCCTTAACTTTCTTGATTTAACCATTAAAAGAGAAAATAACTACTTTTTTCTGTTTTTCACAAACCAACAATAAATTACATTTCATGTCATTCAATACAACATAAGTTAGTACCTTTCATAGTATTATCTTTAGAGTCTCTAAGGTATTATCCATAGATTAATTACATTACCCCTAAATAAAAATGATTTTCAAAATTCAAAAACTTAACATAATTAAACAAATTGCAATAAATAATGGTGATAGTCCAAATATGATTAATAATATTTTAAGGGAAAAAGCAAAAATCTATCTGGCAGTTTACCCTAATTTAAAAGATTATTCCATTATCTTTAAATGTATTACGGTCTATGAATATCCAGTAACAAAACAGGTAACTTCCTAAGGGTACTAAACGTAAATGTTACATATAAAACCAATATCTCTTTAGGCAAATTCATAAAAAATAATGAATCAAAAGCAAATGTAAATAAAAAATTAGTTGTCTATAACTTGTAGATAATCAAAAATTATAAGTCAGATAGGTGTAGAGCTTCAACCACAAGATAAATGAGCATTATAGGATTTAAGTGATTTGTCAAGGGAGACGACGGATCTAATTACCCTAGTGATTTAATTAATTGCAAACATCATTTTAAAGAAAACTTTAGAGTTTTACGTACAGAAAAGAAAGGCAGAAAACTAAATTTACTGGAATAATTAGAAATAAAAAAAAACTTAAAAGGACACGTCTAGTTTGTTCAACCCACCTGAACAATTATCTAATAAACATTTTTTTGTTAATAAGGATTCAAATAAAAAAAAACTCCAATGAAAAAATCAGCCTCCGAGGCATAGCAAAAAACAAGTTTTGTTTAAAAATTAGGGGTGATATGTGGATGACCTGGTAACATTTTGGTAAAAATCCAATATGGCAGAACAAAATGGCGGCCTAATGAAATGTTAAAAATATTAATTATTTAATAAAAAACTAATTATTCAACTCAAATTTTACACAAAGTGTTGCGTAGAAATGAACTGGTAATATTATGGTACGAATCCAAGATGGCAAAACAAAGTGGCGGCCTAATAAAATATTTAAAACATCAGTTTGAAAAAACTAGTTATCAGATGGATTTCATATTTCATGCAAGCATTAAGGGTGATAAACTGGTAAAATTGTAATTTGAATCCAATATGGCACAAATAAAGTTTTTAAAAATTCCACATATTCAATTGAGTTAATAAATGACTATGTGTGGAACTAAACTAGGTTACACTTCACTATCCCTAATAAAATGAAATATTCATTCGAACCGTGGAAAGTTCTAGTATCTAACAAACGCTCGAACCCGTCGTTTTTGTTTTTATTTTTGTCACATTTTAGATATACTTTTTAAATATATAAGGTGTTTCGAAAAGCCTGAATGTCTCCTTTTTTAAATAAAAGACCATATTTATTTTGCGAGGTTTCGAGAATGGAGATTCTAAGATCTAAATCGTGACTAATAGCAATTTTTTTAAATATTTTTATTAGGCATTTATACGATAATAAAGATTTGCCATACGTTAAATAGTCAATTTGGAACTGAAAATTTTCAAACATCAACATTTTGAAAACTGGTAAAAGTAGGCATAAGGCATTATATACGAAAATTGTCTAGAACTTTTCAGTTTTGAGGTTTTAATTTCAGAGTTTTAAACCCCAATTTTCACTTTTATTTCCATATTGTTTATGAAAATTGAATTTCTATAAATTTGTTTTCAAACAATAATAAGTAATAAAGTCATTTCTCCTTTTGAACTAAAAAAAAAATCGGGAATTTTTTTTAACCGGAACCAATATTTTACCAGTTTCTGCCTATATAAAATGGATTTTGGAGATAAATTCAAAGTGCATTGAATAAATAGTCTTTTACACTGGCTTTTTAAAAATTTCGTAAGATTGCCATTTTGTTCCGTCTTATTGAATTCGTACCAAAATACCTGTTTATCCTGGTGATAGTTTGATTTATATTCAATATATCACATTTAATTTTTGTTCAAAATTTAAAGTTAAACTTTATATTGGGCCGCCATTTTGCTCTGCCATCTTGAATTTGTACTCGAATTTATCATTTTATCTCTATATTATACTTAATTTTTGCACAAAATTTGAAACTGATCAAATAAGTAGTTTTTTCAGGCTGATTTTTTAAATATTTTATTAGGCCGCCATTTTGTTTTGCCATCTTGAATTTGTACCAAAATGTTACTAGTTTATTTCTATGTAGCACTTGATTTTTGTGCAACATTAGAAGTGAATTAGATAACTAGTTTTCAGTAATAATGTTTTTAACATTTGACTAGGACGCCATTTTGTTCCACCATGTTGGATTTTTACCAAAATGTTACCAGATCATCCCTATATGACCGTTAATTTTTAACCAAAATGTGAAGTCTATCGGGTAAGTAGTTTTTTAGCTATGCCGCGAACAGACAAATCAGACAGACGGAATTGAGAAAACATTTTTTTGACATCTAAGGACCCTAAAACGTGACGATCTGTAAAAACCTGGGAGGGAGATTTTTTTACGATTACAATATTCTTAGAGGGAAGTGAACAAAAGGTTCTTGCTCTTAGTTTAAAGGCAAGAAACACAAATTTAAATAGAAAGCTGCATTTTATATTACTACTAATAAGATAAGATTTTGACAACAGGATAGCAAATTAGCGGTGAGGCATCCCCCTATATGTCCGTCCCTGGTGATCTGGACCTGCGTAAACAATTTATTACCTAAAAAAAATTTCTAATATATGGCAAAATTAAAGCAAAATCGATCCTACCGTTTTGTTTACTTTCCTTGTAAAGGAAAGTATTGTAAGCCTGAAAAAAAATCACATTTCGAGATTTTTTCAGATCCTCACGTTTCAGGGTCCTGAGATCTCAAAAAGCATGTTTTCTCAAGTCCATTCGTCTGTTTGTCTGTATGTCGGTCTGTGTGGTCGCGCCATAGCTGAAAAACTACTTATCGGATAGACTTCGAATTTTGGTCATAAATTAAGGGCCACATCAGGATGACTTGGTAACATTTGGTACAAGTACATTATGGCGAAACAAAATGGTGACCCATCAAAATTTTAAAAAAATTATTACTAAAAAACTACTTATTCAATTTACCCAAAATCCTAATAAAATATGGAAAAAACAATGTAAATACTATTTTATCGAGAGTTTTCAAATTTTGCATAAAAATCAAAAAATTAAGTGTTAAATCGGGATAAACTGACAGAAGTTTTGGTATGAATCCAAAAAAGCGTATCATAAAAATCAAGTGTGGTAAGGAGATAAACTGGTAAAATTTTGGTGACGAGCTGTTATGGTGAAACAAAATAGCTGCCTAATTAAATGTTTAAGTAAAGTATCAAAAAAACTACTTTCAATTAAGTTGAAATTTTACAAATTTCAAGTACTGAATAGATATGAACAGATAAAATTTTGTCATTCAATATGGCAAAACAAAACGGTGGCCTAATTAAATGTTTAAAAAGTCGGTAAAATTCTATTTACTAGAATTAAGGCCACCTTTTTTTTAGGATGAAAATAAAAAATGCCATAATTGCTATTAAGGAGAGGTGATTGTGCATGAATTATTAAAATGAAAAGAAAAATAATCGTGAGCATGTCCGCAAAAAAAGTGAAGTATGTAAACTTGGAGAAAAAAAACCACAGAAAACAAACGTGGATTCACTGACAGCAGCCATCCATACATTGGCAAATGCAGTCAGAAAAGACCCAAATTTTTAGAGTCAATATCTGATGTCTGTACGGACGTAATCATAATCGCCTGCCGTAACATCCAAGCCCAAGGGAATCAATCAACTAAAAAAGGAGAAATGATTGTGCGGATGAATCCTTAAAAAGGAAAAAAAAATAATCGTGGGCATGTTCGCAAAAAAAGATGAATTACGGTAACCACTACATACGTGTTTCAGTCTTATTAAACCTTCTTCACTTAGTGGTAAAACCAAGTTCAAAGATGGAGAGATATTGACTGCTAAAAATTTGACCGAATTTGCAAATGTATGGATGTCAGTGAATCCACGATTGTTTTCTATGTTTTTTTTTCTCCAAGTTTTGGTTATGCTGCTAGGTGAAGAGGGTCTGCTAGGACTGAAATACGTGTCTAGTGATTACCAAACTTCATCTCTTTTTTGTGGACATGCCCACGTATATTTTTCATTTCTTTTTAAAAATTCAATCACCTCTCCTTTTTTGATTGATGGTAGTCACGAGAGATGGCGTCTCTACGGAGGTAGTAGAGACGTCAGATATTGACTTTAAACATTTGGGGGTTTTCTAGTTGAATTTACAAATTTGTAACTGACTCATGTCAGTGAATTCACGTTTGTTTTCTATAGTTTTTTTCTCCAAGTTTCTTACATCTTTCAACTTAGTTATACCGCTAAACGAAGAGGGTTTAATAAGACTGAAACACGTGTGTAGTGGTTACCATGCTTTATCTTTTTTTTGCGGACATGTCCAAAAAAAATCGGTAAATTTCCTTTACCCGGAACTTCCCTCGTTATGATTTTTTTCCATTTGTTAGGAATCGTGAAGTGTGAACCAATTCAGTTCAGTACATAGTCACAGTATATATGTATTACATATACTGTCTTCATTTTTATTGGGCACCATTTTATTCCAGCATATTGGATTCCTACCAATATTGTACCACTTGACTTTGGGGCATAAATTAAAATAAATTCAATTAGTTTTTACATTGACATATACCGCCATTTTGCTACGCCATGTTGAATTGTTCCGCAGATATTTCCTAACCCCAAATAATACACCACTGTAACAACAAGAACATCGTTAACGAAAAGCATTTAGAAACTTAATATCTGGGAAATATCTGCGAACCAATGGAACAGGTAAAGACTGATAATATGGGTTTCACGCGGGATGTAAAATCTATATATGTATCTTGAGAATGCAATAATAAAGTTGCGAAACGTCGTCTTTTTACTTTTTTTTCTGGATCCTAACTCCAAATAATACACCACTCTAACATAAAAACAGTAGGATCGTTAACGAAAACCATTTAGAAACTTAATATCTAGAAAATATCTGCTGACCAACGTAGTAGGTAAAGATTGATAATATGGGTTTCATGAAGCATATAGAATCTATGTGTCCTGAGGATGTAACAATAAATTGCGAAATGTCGACAATTTAAAAGTCTTTTATTTCTTAGTGGATCCTAACCCCAAATAATACACTATTCTTAGAAACTTAATATCTCGGAAATATCTGCGGACCAACGGAGTAGGTAAAGACTCATGGGGTTGATCAGGATATAGAATCTATATATGTGTCCTGAAGATGCAACAATAAAGTTACGAAACATCTACTTTTGTGTTTTTTACTGGATCTTAACCTTAAATAATACACTACTATAACATAACAACAAGAGGATTGTTCAAAAATATGATATCTAGGAAATATATACAGACCAATGGAGTAGGTAAAGAGTGACAATATGGGTTTCATGCAGGATATAGGATCTATATATGTGTCCTGAAGATGCAGTAATTAAGTTGTGTAACGTCGATAATTTAAAAAAATACTTGTTTTTATACTCGATCTTTACCCCAAATAATACACCACTCTAACAACATTTTTTTAACATTGTTCCGCCATATTGGATTTTTACCAAAATATTACCACCATCATCCATATATGACCTTTAATTTTATTTACTAATTGACAGGCAGACCGATAGACGGACCGACGGAATTTATAAATTTTTAAAACGTGAAGATATGTAAACCTGAGAGGGTGATGTTTTCACGATTACAAAAATTTTATTTCACCGCAGTTTTGTTCCGCCGTCTTGAATTAGTACTACAATTTTACTAGTTGACCCCTAACCACAATTAGCTATGGCACACAATTTGAAATCAAACCATTAAGTACATTTTCGGGCTGAATTTTGAAATAGTATATTAAGCTGCCATATTGTTCCACCATCCTTCGTACCAAAATTTTACCAGTTAATTCAAACATAATACTTTCATGTTTGTGCAAAATATTACCAGGTCATCCCTATATGACCCTTAATTTTTGATAAACATTTGAAGTCAATCAGGTAAGGAGTCTTTAAGCTGTGCCGCGAACTGACAGACGGACCGACGGAATTGACAAAACATATTTGACATCTAGGGACGCTAAAACGTAAAGATGTTTAGAACCTGATAGGGTGACTTTTTCGCGATTACAAACATTTTATTTGGCCGCCATTTTGTTCGGCCATCTTGAATTAGAAACACAATTTTACTAGTTCATCTCTATACCACAATTAGTTATAAAACACAATTTGAAATCTGACCATTAAGCAGTTTTTCAGGCTGAACTTTTAAATATTTTATTAAGCCGCCATTTTGTTCCGCCATCTTGGATTTTTACCAAAATGCTACCAGGTCATCCCCATTTGGCCCTTAATTTTTGACCAAAATTTGAAGTCAATCGGGTAACTAGTCTTTGAGCCATGCCGCGAACTGAGAAACAGATAGACAGACCGACAGACGGACCAATGGATTTAATAAAACATATTTTTTGGCATCTAGGGACGCTAAAACGTAAAGATGTGTAAAACCTGAGAGGGTGATTTTCTCACGATTACAAACATTTTATTTGCCCGCCATTTTATTCGACCATCTTGAATTAGTACTACTATTTTACTAGTTGATTCCTACACCACCAATAGTTATAGCACACAATTTGAAATTAAACCATTAAGCAGTCTTTCAGACTGAACTTTTAAATATTTTTATTATTTTATTATTTTGTTCCGCCATATTGGATTCGTACCAAAATGATACAAGTTGCTTCCTACATAATACTTAATGTTTTTGCAAAATTTGAGTTAAATTAGATGAGCAGTTTTTTAATAATAATTTTTTAACATTTCACTAGGCCATCCTTTTCTTTCGCCATATTGGATTTTTACCAAAATGTTACCAGGTTATCCCCATATGACTTTCAATTTTTTACTGAAATTGAAAGTCAATCGGGTAAGTAGCCTTTAAGCTATGCCGCGAACTTACAGACAGGCAGACAGACAGACAGATAGACAGACCGACAGACGGACCGGCGGAGTTGATAAAACATATTTTTGGCATCTAGCGACGCTAAAACGCAAAATATCTAAAACATGAGAGGATGATTTTTTCACGACTACGAATATTTTATTTGGCTGCCATTTTGTTCGGCCATCTTGAATTAGTACCACTATTTTACCAGTCGATCCTTATACCACAATTAGTTATCGCACACAATTTGAAATCAAAGCATTAAGCAGTTTTTGTGGCTGAACTTTTAAATGTTTTATTAAATCGCCATTTGGTTCCGCCATCTTGGATTCGGACCAAAATGTAATCAGTTAATTCCCACATAATACTTCATGTTTTTGCAAAATTTGAGATAAATTGGATGAGTAGTTGAATTTTTACCAAAATGTTACCAGGTCATCTCCATAGGACTGTTAATTTTTGACCAAAATTTGAAGTCAATGGGGTAAGTAGTTTTTTAGCTACTCCGCGAACAGACAGACAGACCGACGGAATTGAGAAAACATGTTTTTCGTCATCTAGGGCTCCATTTGAACATCTGAAAAAATCTCGGAGAGTGATTTTTCCACGATTATACACGATTCCCTCGTAAAAGGGAAGTAATAATTTCGCGTTTGCAGTGTTGCCAGATCTACTGATAACTGGCAACAACTTTGGAATTTAAAATGGGACACCCTGTAGTTTTTTTATTTTTGGATTCTACGAAACAATCTATTTTTTTTGTATAGGATAATTTTTCATTTCTCTTACCGATTCTTAAGTATTAATTATTTTGTGTTTTTTCTTACCAAAACTATGTGAATTTAAACTTCAATTTTTTCGTCTCCAGATGTCAAATCAATGTTTTAATATTATTTAGTCAACATGTGGTACTTTAATTTTAGCAACATAGAATCGCCCACTTTTATACAGAGTGTATTAAAAATTAACTCCAATTAAGATTTTCTAAATTTGATCAAAAGTGATTTTTTTGAATAGAACACCCTGTATATTATTGAAACGTTGAATAGAGTGGACAAATTGAAACAGCTTTCGATTTATAAGTGATTTTATGAATAATTAATACTATTAATATTCGACAAATAGACATCAAAGCTAAGTCTTTTATGATGTAACCACAGCTTACGCAATGCCAAACGATTTTCTTTTAATGTAAATTGTAGTAGTTGAAAAGAATCGATTTTGTCAGAAAATTAAAATTTTTGAAATTCTCACTTAATACGCCAGATATTTAAAGTGCTGACATGTAACCAATCGGTAATACATTTCATTACATGACAGGTAGTAGCTCTTTGAATTTCTGATGGATCAAGTTGTTCGCCTTACCCGATTTTCTAGATTTTCTTTTGAATTTACTGGTGTTTTATAAACCATTGCTTTGATCCTACCCCACATCAAAAAGTCTAATGGAGTAAGATCTGGAGATCGCGGTGGCCAACTGTGTGGATTTTCTGCAGCCCAAAAATGATTATTTTGACGGTTAGACTGCTTCGCATGAGAATTTTACTTCATAAGTTTAAATTTCACAAAATCTGGATCCTGATGTGTTCGAATTAATAACATTTCGCAAAGATCTACACGTTTTGGAGGATCATTTGGTTGTAAAGCCTGTAATGTAATTAGTTTGTAGCCGTGCATATTATGTTTATATAAAATTCTTCATATTGCTGTTCGAGTTATTTCTAAATTATTTTTGGCACTTGTTATTGAAAAATGAGGATAGACATGAAAATACGCCAAAACGTTAATTTCATTTTCTTCGTTTTCAGTAATAGGTTGTAGTCGAATTCTTGGAGCCTGCACAATTCCGAAATTTAAAAAGTTACCTTCACTTCTGAGAAATTTCTGTGGGTCCATTGGCGGCACATTCGGAAAAAGAGCCTTAAAACTTCTGCAGGTTCTTGCAACAATACTTTGACACTCGCCGTGAATATAAAACAAATTTAAAATATCTGCATTTGAATAACTATTATTTTCCATTTTCGCTAAGGTAGTGCGTATTTTCCCCTAAACTACACCGGCCCAAACAGTTAGTGGCCGAAACTTCACTGGACTAACAGTCGAAATCCCGACAGATTGGAATGTGTGGAATGCGGCGCTAGCCCGACACTTTAAATAGCGAATGACGAGCTACGCTACTGGCTAAAAATTCTTTAAATGGGCTTGCTGTGTTGTCAAGTGTTATTGATAAAAATAAACTTTGAAGTGAAAATATTTTGACTGTTTTTTTGTTTATTATAAAGTATTTGTTTATCACAGGATAATTTCTATTTAATGAAATAATGCAGATTGAATATTGAAAAAAAAATTGTTGGAAAGCCCAGGAAGACGTTATTACTTGTTTGCATTCAGATGATTTTAAACCTACTTTTAAACTGGGTATGTAAGATAATCTTATTTGTTAGTATATAGGATTGAGTCCCCACCTGTTATTAATGTGGATGTTGTTCCCTACCTAAAGATAAAATTAAGTTTTACTCAAAAGATCATATAAAAATCCACAAAAGCCTTGAAGCTTGAACATATATCTTTTAACTAATTTGTTTTGTGACCTTTTTGAGACACACAATTTCAAATTTTTTTAGTGTTTAATTTTTTATACTGATCCTAAGCAAATACTTATCTAAAAATCAGTTTTTATCAGTCACATATTGACTAGTGTTTTATAAGATTGTTAATGATTTTGCCTAAGCTTGTTATTCATGCAGGTACTTTATTAATTGTAATTTGTTTTAAGACCAATGCAAGTCGTCTTGATGTTTCATATAGGTATTGTAGACAAGGCTTAGGAAGTTAGTTCTGCTCATATGTGCATTGCAGATATTAGTGACGTGTATATTATAGTCATACTTCAGTACTCTTTGTTGCCCTGTTTGCATAGGAAGAAAGAAAAGACTTTAGTTACGTGTATTGATCCGAGTGTCATATAGCCCCAATTATAGCCCATTCCATCAATGTAATAATTGGGCCTCTTTATTATATGGAAGCTTCAAATTCTCCACCTTTGAATTTACTGAATATGCTTGTCACATAAAGTGGTTCATTTATAATTACTTTTGCTGAGAAAGTGTGTAGTTTGAGAATTAAAAAAGATGCACCATATGATAAATGTAGTGTCAACTTTAATTTTAATTCTATGATGAATAAATTTTTTTATTGCTGTAAAGTGTATCACATATTTTGTATATTGATTAAAGATATATAGCTAAAGTTTAGAAATTTTAATAAGTTTTCCCCATATTTTAAAAATATTAACTGTGGCCTATTTATATATTTTCTCGAGTTGGTATACACAATTCAGTAATAAGTTAATTTAGTAAGTATGCCAGATATCGCACATCACACCTTCAATTTTATTTAAATCTAAGTATGGTTTAGGAAAAAGTTAGGTACATGATATAATTATAAATGACAAAAGTCTTTCGAAGATATCCTCAATTAATTTCATGCTTTCAGATTCTTAGGTTTATTAACTGGTATAAAGTAGTTTAGATCTTGTAAATCATTTTATCAATTAACTTTTAAAACACAAACTTATAAGACTGCGTATTGTTAAAAAAAATTATGGTGTATCTTTTAGAATCTTTATTCAAGTAAATGTTAAGTTTTCTAAATAAATAGTTCCAAACCAGTAAAAAGGTATCCTACAACAGCTTTATATATAGATTCCGGCATATCACAATTATCAGCTGTACATATAAGGTATCATATTATAAGGCTAATAATACCTAAGGTTGAGACAGTGTTTCAAGAGGGATAGATATTGACTAAAAGCATTATCCCTATATAACACCTGTAGTGCTTTGTTTAATGTCCGACTAAGTAAAATAATTTTTAATTGAGAAAAATCTAGTTTAAACAATATCTTATTTAACTGACTTTGTCATTATTTGTCAAAATAAACTAGTAAATTGTGCCAAGGATATATAACCAAAGCCCATTGGAATTTAAGAACAAATCATATTATATAATTATACAAAAATCTTGAATACTTCAAAATGAAGTAATCGTTTTATGATTGCATACGAATTTTGATTGATCATAAATTAAACCTCCATTTAACTTTTTTGTTGAAAGGGGTAGAAAAAATTGGTAAACGCAGAAGTTGTAGATTTTTATTCCATTATTTTCTATGTATACTGGGTGTTTTTTCAAATTCTGGACAGATTAACAAGAAAGATTGTCTTGTTTTTAAAATACAGATAACTGTATTTTTGCTATGATAACTTTAATTAAGTTTATGTAGAGAGTTTGTATGAATTTTTTTTGAGTCCAGTCTGGAGTTAGCCTAACCCTGGATGTAATAATAATAGCTATATTTTAAAAAATGATATACTTTAAATCATTTTGTGTATTTAATCACAAATATTTGTAAAAGTTATAAGTCTGTGTAAGTTTCTAATTATTGTGAGGCATTTGACACAATCCCTCAGGCTATGCTATTGGACATTGTGGATAGCTATATGATGTGGAGGATCCATGTTGAATGTTTTCAAAATGTATCTAATTATGTTAAAGTAGGAGCTTTGAGTCAGCCTAAAGAAATCAAAATTGGAGTACCATAATGTACAGTGCTGGGTCCTGTGCTTTTAAACATATATATCAACACTCTTTGTAATCTTGGTACAAGGGGGTAAAGTGGTTGCCTATGCTGATGACTCCATTTTGATTTTCCCCATTAATACATGGGAAGAAGTGTAGTATTTATTAATTAAGGACATAAATAAGGTTAAATGGTTTTTGGATAATTTTAAACTGACTCTTAACGTAAAGAAAACTAATTTATTCAATTACATCAATCAATCATTCAAATTTTAATTAAATTAGTATAGATTATTTGAGTGTACTATTACGGCTAGGAAATAAAGCAATAAAAAGTTTAAAGAAATAAAAAGTTTTAGGAAGTAAAAGTCTATTCATAAATAAGTCCGACAAATTGTAAATGCATAAATAAAATCTACTTCACAAAATGGTGAATGAGTCCTTATATAGCTTATTTGCAGAATAAATCTAAACCTAAGATTATATTAAACATAAATTTTATTTAAAACACAATACAGCAAATATTATCTTCTTATGTTGTAATCAGTTTTCTCAACTCACAAAGGGGTTGTTAACACTTGCCTCGCCCCTGGCAATAACTGAATCGGTGTAGTTGGTAAGAAGACCAGATACTAAAAATAAAGAAAATTTCTAATTACTTTCAAAAACATTTACACTTATTAAAAAAAAAAGAAATGAATGAAATAGATATGGCACTACTTCGAAAAATAACCAGGACTGGTGAACTTATGCTATTTGAATTTTAAAAAGAAAATAAAAAAAACTACATATGTGAAATAAATCTTCAAAGCACTTTATTTTGTTACCTATTTAACAAATTTTTCTAAAAGTTATCTTTATAAGAAGAAAATATTTTGAAAAGGAAAAATGCCTCATTATTAAAATATCTAATTATTGTGACATATGAATTACCTCAGCGGTTCTATATTTATTCTCAGATGGACCATGGAACCATTCCTCACTGCTTTGTCTGTCTACTCATAATTTTATATGCAAAGCTGATTTTCATTTTTTATTGTTGCCTGAGATTCATACCCCGATTTGCCAAGATGGAGCCCACTGAGGATGATACATCCATGGTTTTCCTAAAAATGCAAACACAACCATATATCATAATCATGTTATAAACCAAATACAAATGTTTTTGTCCAGGTTGTTCTTTTAACTAACATTTAGTGTGCACTATACATTAAAAAACCGATATATTGTAGAAAATCCGAAGAGGAACATTTAAGAAAATACAATGTATACGCAAAAAAAGAATCTAGGTGGCTTACCAATATGAAATTTGTACATTACAATATACTTTCTGCTGTCCTAATATTGATCCCTTTAAATTGCTGAATCTAACTTTCTAGTAATCTCGTTCTTGAAATTGCATTTAAATGGGCAAAAAACTGAGAATTCAGGACATATCGGGAACACAGTAAAAGCTTGCATATTATTTCTGCACGTTTCACAACTGAACCAACTAACAATTTACAGGCATTTTTCATCATGCTAGTAAAACTTATCTTATTGTATCCTAGCACTGATACGGTCGCAGTAGAATTAATACGTAGCTATTTGCTATTTTTATAAACTAGGTAATTCTTTGAGAACATTTAAAACTTATTATTTAGGAATATTGATAACATGTTATCAAACATAAAAAAAACAATATTACTAATATTGTCGGAAATATGTACTTCATTTGAACAGTAATAATGCACTTTGGCAACAGTGACAGAAGTTTCATGGCGTCATGTTTATGTATTTCGACGTTTAAGGCCAACGCCGAATTCCATGCATTCCAATGTGTCGGGATTTCGACTGTTAGCGCTAGTGACGGTTATGTGTAATGTAGGTTTGGGCAAGTGATGTTTACGGCCAAATACATCGAACCTTCGCTAACTTAATCTGACATAAACTAAAAAGTGAGACATGTCATGCAACCATCATTACGTATTGCAGTTGTTACATCATGCAATTGGTCGATTCTATTCAATGCTTCAATAATATACAATACCGGGTGTTCCATTTAAATAAAAGACACTTTTGGTCAAATTTATAAAATCTTAATTGCAGCTAATTTTTAGAATACTCTGTATAAAAGTCAGCGATCCTATGTTGCTAAAATTAAAGTACCACGTGTCGACTAAATAATTAAAATTTTATATTGATTTCACATCTGGAGACGAAAATATTGAAGTTTTAATTCACATAGTTTTGGTAAAAAAAACACAAAATAATTAATATTTAAAAAACGGTAAGAGAAATGAAAAAATATCTTATACAAAAAAATATTGTTTCGCAGAATCTAAAAACAAAATAAACTACATGGTGTCCCATTTAAAATTCCAAATAATAATTAATAATCTACGCCATAATTTAAAAGTAAAATGTGATGTCATATATCATCGAAATTTTAAGTCAAAAATACCAATACTAAATCAGGATACCAGGGGTGTCCTGAATAGGGAGGGGGCAGGGGCGCGCAGTCCATGGAAGCAAGGGAAGCAGTGCTTCCCAAAAAAAATTACAAAACATCTTCTAAAATGTAATTTTTGAAATAGGAAATCATTAATTTAGTTTATATTTAAAATGCTAAAATATTATCTTAATTATCAAGCCCATAATAAATGCGGCCTTGACTCCGACCCATCCACAATAAAATATCGAATAGAACCTATGCGGGCCACTAGCTTCTATGCAGCCAAGTCCTATATGCTGATTTCCTGTGAATCGAGCCAGAGGTTATTGAACTTTCCACTGGCTGTTTGCAATTTTTGCATTTCAGTCGCGTGCTTTAAGTGGTGACGGAAGCTATCGTTGGAGTAGGTTCTTTGTTTAAACGGCTATCCGTGTGTTGTGTGATACGTACGTATCACACAACAGCATGGTGCAATATGGAAGACAATAATACGGACGTGGATATGCAAATACCGCCAACTTCGGCTGTCGGTAATAACGTTGAAAATGTTGGAGAATTTAGTAAGAAGAGTGTGTGTGAATGTGTCACACACTACACTTAATAATAAAGGGATTTTCAACATTAAACTTCGCTGATAAGTTTCAAATAATTTCCAAAGGAATGGCAAAACCGCCTATGAAAAATTTAGCCACAAAAATGAAAAACTTTATAGACATTTTTATCCCGAAAAACAATACGAACAATTTAAATGGCTAACAGGGTGGGAAAATGTAAGTAAATTATTTTGTTCGCCATGTTTACTTTTTGAAAATGAAAAAGGTCTCTGGAATAAAACTGGTTTTTCCGGTTTAAGCAATTTCCATAAAGCTGTAAAAAGACACATTATGTCCAAAGCGCATTTGCAGGCCGTCGTAAAAAAAAGTTGGAAATTAGTCACCGCCAACACAATGAACTAGTCGATAAAAATAGGCAAATATTAAGAAGACTTAATACGAAGACAGCACGAATTGGGATTTAGAGGTCATGACGAAACAAGGGTTTCTTCAAATAGAGGAAATTTTCAAGATTTACTTAGTTTAATGGCTAAATATGATAATTGCTTAAAAAATCATTTAGAGCAGTCTAGCGTTTTTCGCGGAACGTCGAATCGAATCCAGAATGATTTAATTTCCGCTGTTGCAACCATTATTCTAAAAAGAATTAAGCAGGAGATTGGCGAGGCGCGGTTCATTGCTATTGTTCTGGACGAAACAACTGATATCACTAATTTTAGCCAATTATCTATAGTAATACGCTACGTTAAAACAGACCGAAGTATTCAAGAGCGATTTTTAGATTTTAATAATGTGTCCGAAAATCGTACAGCAGATGCATTATATATCGTAGTATATAACGTTACTAAAGAAATTAATGGAGAGAAAAAATTAGTTGCTCAAAGCTGTGATGGCAGGACAATTAGGGAGTCTGCAAGCTAAAGTTCCAGAAACTTTCCCAAGTGCTGTGTTTGTCCATTGTTTTGGTCATAAATTAAATTTAGTTTTATCCCAGTCCATCAATCACATTAAAGAGTGTAAAGTATTTTTCGATACTTTAAGTGGCATGGCTGCTTTTTTTTTCAAGTCAACAAAACGTACACAAGCTTTGGACTTCATTGTCCATAAACGATTGCCCAAAATAGATCCTACTAGGTGGAACTATAATGGAAGACTTGTGTTAACAGTATCTGAAAATCTTGAATCACTGATTGAACTATTTGAGAAGATAATAGAAAATAATGAAACGTGGGATTCATAAGCAATAAATAGTTCGAGGGGGTTTTTGGACTGTTTGAAACGAGATTTTAATTTTAATTATTTGTTGAACATATTTTCAGAAATATTTCCATTCTCGGACAATGTTTTTAATATATTACAAACTAAAACAAATGATATTGCTTTTTGCCTAAAAAAAGTGGATGATTTTAAATCCATGTTAAGCCAAAAAAGAGATGACTTTGACCTATTTTGGGAGAAAACGTTTACGTTAAATGCAGAGCCACAAGCCAAGCGTCTTCGAAAAGACGCAAACATCATACAGATGCACCTTTTATGAAATAATCGATCAAATTCAGCAACAAATAAACTGTAGATTTAACGGTTTAAATGATTTTAAATTCCTCGAGCTCTGCAATTTTGATGCATTTAAAAGAAAAACTTTTCCAGAAGATGCGTTTAAATCTCTTCTTCTTCATTATGGCCAGTTCTTCGACAGAGTATTACTGCGATCTGAACTAAAAGTGATTTACGAAACTGATGACATTAGCGCAAAAAATAACGCTAAGGAACTAATGCAATTTTTAAAAGACAAGTGTGAATTAGTATTGACAATACCTGCCACAAGTTCATCAGTAGAACGCAATTTTGCAACACTTAAACGTATAAAAAATTTGGTGAGAAATTCAACGGGGCAGGAGAGACTTTCATATACATCGCTGTTGTCCATTGAAAATAAACTTTTCCAAAATATGTCGGAGCATCGACGTTTTTATGATGACGTCACTGACGAATTTGCAAAAAATGATCGAAGAATCGAATTACATTACAAACAGGTAAGTTTCTAAAAATTGCTTCCCTTTCTTAAAATTTCACCGCAGACCCTGGGAGGGGGAGAGATTAAAGCCGCCCTAATTTGTTTCTGCAGATAAATCTTTTCAATTTGCAATTTCAAATTATAAAAGCCTAAGGTTTTCTACTAAAGAAAGGTACTCTTGTTTTAATTGGTTAGGAAACACCGTTTTCGAGAAAACTTGATTCGAAAATTGTCTTACATGGCATTAAACCCGCAATTTTCAGTTAAAAATTGAAACAAAATGATTATTTATTTATTGAACCCAGAGTACATCAGTGGCGGCTCGTGGATTTAAGAACGGATGAAGCGCAGAGTAGGTAGGTACACAGCGCCGTAGGCGAAAGGCTATTTTTTTATCTTTTTATGATGTTAATTATCCATAGCTTTGGAGAGTTTTTTAATACTTATGGGAAATAATATGAATTTATAAGATTTTAAATATATTTTTTTGTTCTTAAAAACAGTTATGTATCTATAGCTTAAAGCTAATTTCGATTCGATTTTATCGATGCAAAACTGCTTCCCCCTTCGTTGATCCGAACGCACTAATTTACATTAATTCTATAAGAAGCGCGCAGCCTGCAGCAGCAGTTTTTACAAGAGCCTGGGGAACAGATTTATAGGAGCTCCGAGTATACACGATTGACATCGACAACGCATGTAACGCTCTTGTGTGACCGTGAAGCATACAGAAAATGAGAATACTTGTACTTTACTGTTTTAAATCTGTTTTCAAGTAGATCACAGCACACTGTTAAGAACGAAATTAAATTAGATTTGCTTTTATAAAATAGTTTTGGGCAAAGTGATTAACCATTCTGAGGTGCGTAATATTATTATACCTAAAACGCTTTCAGTTTTCGATTACAAACATTTAGGTCTAATTAACATTATTTCTAGGAGAAACAAATTCAACCAGCGGAAAGGTTTGATTGTACAATAATTGAAGGCATAGTTTATACCATAGGGATGAGTTAAAAAACCTAAATATATTTGTTTGCATTTTAGGAAGAATTCCAAAGAAGTTAAGTGATTTAAGGCACCGACATAAGACAGCAAAGAAAGTTTGTATTGATAATACATCGGTTTTAATAAATGAAGACCTGAAGATGGAACTTGGATCGTGCCCTTTTTTTAAAAAAATGACTTAGATGAGGTTGTTGAGATTCTAGAGCCAGATTGTACCTGTGCTCTTAAATGCGAAGAATGTGATGCATGTATACGCATTAGATATAAATTCTAGCTCATACCAGGTACTGGAATAAGTAGAATATGAGAATCTAAATAATAATTTAACCATTTTTCTGATATCGCCTCGTTAAAATTATTTATAAATAGACATTATTCTAGTACTTTTAAATTTAATTGTGTCGTTTCATTTCGTAATTTAATTATGTTGCTTGTTAAAACTATTAATAAACACATATTATTCTACGACTTTTAAATTTAATTATGTCCATTCATTTCGTGTTTTTATTATTTTTTTATTATATTACTTGTTTAAAGTATTAATAGATACACTTATTCTACTTTTTCTTTGAAAAAAGTAGTTAAAACGGCTATTTCCCTCGCATGGTGCATGGCCATGCACACAACATATCAGCAAAATTTACCACTAGCACCCTGACTACAAGAATATGTTCGACCTATTTCGGAGCTCCCACAAATCTGTTTCCCAGACTCTTGTGCAGTTTTATGCTGCTCCCATCTGTATTTGGCTTAAGGATATTCACCATAGCGTTGCCATAACAACTGCCGTAAACAAATCTAAACGGAAAATCCGGCGTGCGGGGGGAGTTTGAAGCGGAATTTGTTACTGCTAATTGTGATCCTCAACGGGTCGCTCTTATGAAAAGGTGTTCAGCGCGATTCGTTTTTAAGTTATTATTATTTTTTGAGTATATAACGCACTAGTTTTGATAGAAAATACTGGTATAATTAAGTAAATAATGTGAATTTATATAAAACATACTACATTTTTATAATAGAAATGATTATAAAATACTTAATTTTTTAAAAATAGTTTTATTTTTAAGTAAATTGATTGGAAAATGTAGGTAAAGGGGCAAATTATAAAAAATTTTTAAGATTATCTTAAATTTTTATAATTTGCCTATAATTTGGATTCTTAAATTAAAAAATCTACTCAGAAAAAAGTTAGGGGAGACTTTTCTTCTGTCCCCCTCCAATTCGGGACCGCTCTGATTTAGTATTAATCTTTTTGACTTCAGGATTCGACTCAGCCTATAAAAGTAGTAAATACCAAAATTTTATATTCTAGTTTTCGTTTCGGAAATATTTTGGGAAAAACCACATACAGAAGGATTCATTTTCGGGGCTGTAACCTCCTAACGAAACATTTTTCGATATATACTTACATGACATTTTTTTTTTGTCTTCTGACAAATGAATATGAAGAAAAATAAATTTTAAACAATCGGTAACTTTGCTTTTACCCAGAATTGGTAAAAAATTAAACCACACAGAGACATAACAATTTATATATAAATACATATATTTATTTGGCAATAAAGAGAATTTTATTTAAGTTAAGTTCAGGGTATTTGGGTACAAAACCAAATTGACGCTTCTTCATAATTATATAATATGTATAAAGTTATTGCCAAATGTTATGTGTTTGGTGGAATCCGTTACGAGGAATATTCCGGATAAAGCGTCTTTGCCGATTTTTTTTCGGAAATTTAAGCTTTCTAAAATATGGAATTGTTTCCAAATAAAAATTCCCTGTACAATAAATAACATTCTATTGTCAACATCATATTGACAATTCTCAAACTGTCACTAAGTACAATGAAATTATGCTTATATGAATATTAATTACATTATTTATTTTAGACTGTGCAATTGTTTACAGATCTAAATTTAAATTGGAAAAATACATAAAATGTTGAATAAACAAAACTATATAATCCTGATTTATTTCGCTAAAAAGTCAAAAGCAGTGAACATCGTGATTTAAGAAGTATAATGTTTGGAAATTGTTACAGAAACGATCATTTGTATGTGCCTCTAGTATCTGACAATAATGAAGTACAAAAAGTGGACTCCAAGCAATGGAAATGGTCCTCCATAGTTATTTTCTGGTTAATAAGCCTGACTTTGGGAGGTTTGTTATACGTTAGTGATTTTTTTGAAATGAAGTCCTTAACAAGAAGATCGCATCTAGACTTTAATGATTTGCAGGAATTACCTAAATCGAGTCAATCACTAAATGGATATTTAATAAATACCGAAGGTAATTATTATGTATTTATTCATCTATACAAATAAAATTGGGAGGTGATCTCAAAATAAATGACCATAAATAAGAATTTAGCCATATTTGTGCAATTTGCTAAGGAGTAGAAGACTGTTTTTACTGTGTATTAACTTTATTTTCGAATTTACTAACTAAATATTCCTTTTTTTATGCATATTTCGTGATTGAAAAAATACGCCAGTGGCGGCTCGTGGGGTTTGATTTTAGAGGGGCGCACTCATGCAAGATTATAAAAATTGGTATATTATTATAAATATAAGCTCATGAGTACTCACTAGCTCACCTATCTTAAAATCAGCTTAAATCTTGAAAAGGACCAGAACAAGAATTGTAAGTTAAAGTTACTTCATTAGGTAGTATCTATGAAGGTAAAAAAGCCAACATAATATATACACAAATATAACTAAATGTTTAAAATTAAAATAGTCAATAAAAGTCATTTTACTGGTCCACTGCCTAAGGAGGCAAAAGCAATAAACCGAGCAATATATACACAAATATAACATCAATATTTAAAATTGAAATCCGCTCTGCGTTCCTTCATGGAAATACATTTTTCCACAACTTTCTCCTCAAAATTGTTAATTCCGTGTACGAAATTTTTGAGGGAATATTTAAAACTAGGGGGTCAATTTCATTTTCAATGCAAGTTTTTAACCCGGTAGCTGTTTTATCTTTAACCTTTATAAATCCCCAAAAATTTTCACGGATTGATCCTTTATAAAAATATCTTAGTGTTATAACCATTTGACAATAGTGATATATCGATGGTTTCATCGGTTTAAATTGATAAAAAATCTGCCGTTTCAATTTGGTTAGAAATGTCTTCCCTTCACACTTGTAACATGCTGTCTAGAATAGGTATCATAATAGCAAAAGCTGTGCAAGAATTAATATGGTCGCGAGATGACTCATGCTTCCTCATTTTTTTAGGAAGGTGTTGTAAATCGTTTATTCCTTTTCTTGTTCAGTTAAGGTCCATTCTAGAGTCGACTTTATAAAATAGCAAACACGGGAAACAGTACAATACATTTTTTATTTCACGTCCACATATCCAGTCATTTTTTTATAAGTCTCTCTCGTCGTGCTTTCGGCCTTTCGTTCGTCTTCGAAAAGACGGTTGCGTGGGTAAATGTTCTTTTAATGTATTAGGAAATCCTCCATTAAAATTAATTACAAGTAATTCTTTAAATATTCCTTGATTTTCAGTAGAATGGCTTTCATCCTAGCCTCTCAGATTTCTCAGAGCTTAATCAAAAGCACCACAAAATGTATATATATATATATATATATATATATATATATATATATATATATATATATATATATATATATATATATATACAGTATGCAGAACGCAATGCAAACTGTGCAAAAATTAATGTTTTCGCGAGATGGCTTACTGTTCCTCATTTTTGCAGGAAGATGTTGTAAATCAGGCGTGGGCAACCTTTTTATAAGGGAGGGCCATCGGCCATACCTAAAATTAGCAGTAATATCTAAGGCCGGATTCTTGGTGTCAGGCTTATCGTACCCTTCATGCTCACTTTTTCCGAATATTAATTAATATTTAATCTGATAATGGATAAAATAATATTTAGGAGTAAAAAAACTAGAAATAACTTTATTTACGTAAGCAGAAGTCATACTTAAAGAAAATTGTAAAAAAATGAATGCCATGATTAATGAGATTCTTGTGATTGATAGTTTTTTACTAATATATCGAAGTTAGGTGTCAAAAACTCTTGAGCTACGGCTAATCTCATGGTGTTTTCCAAATTGTCATCGGCGAGTCTTATTCTGTTTTTCGATTTGGTAAAATTCACTTAGAAAAAAAATTGTTCGAAACAGTACGTACGACATCAATCTGCAGATAAAATTTGACAAAATTGGTATTGTTGCACAGTAAAATATTTGTTGTAAAATTCGTGCAAAGTTCTTTCATCCAATTTGCTTTTAAGTATCTGTAAGAAAACTAGTCATTCAATAATTGGAATTCTTCTGCAAATATATTGCAATCATAATGCTCAGGGCATAGCGTTTAGCAACGAACTGGCTGATAACGAAACTGACTTGAACTATTTCATTGCCTTGTTCACGTTGTTTCATAATCACGTTTTACTGATATGACAGTGCGTTTTTCAGGTTTTGCAGTTTATCTCCTCTCATTTGACCTGTAAATTTCTCATATTCTTTTGCATGTTTTATTGTAAAAATGTCTTTTAATATTATATTCCTTCAGAACCGCTATTTCCTCTTTACATATCAGACAGATTGATTTATTTTTGTATATTACAGAAAAAAAACACAATTCTTCCCACTTCTCTTGGAAAACACGGCAGCCATTATCTATTTTCCGACATTTACTGCCTGACGGTCCTGATATTTTTGCTAATAACAATTTCGTGTGTTGTACAAAAGGTATCACGAAATTCCGATCCGTAGATCAGTCTTATTGGAAAACATCAATAAAATACGACAAAAATGATCAAAATAACAATAACAATTTGGCTGGTGTCGATGTCAGGAACAAAAATCAGCCTTTTGTCATGGAAATAGAAGAAATGACTATTATGTTGTTTCTAGTTTCGGAATGCTGTAAATTCCGGTAAAAAGATATAAGCACAGCCTTCCAGTGTTTCGCGGGCCGCAAGTAATGGTACGGCGCAGATTGCCCATGTCTGGTGTAAATCATTTATTCCTCTCCTTGCCCAATTAAATTCTATTCTAGAATTCACTTTATAAAATAGCAAACACAGGCAACAGTAGTATAAATTTGTAATTTCACACCCTCTCATACAGTTATTTTTTTTGTCTCTTTTGAAAACCTACTCCTGAAAGACCGATTTTTTTATTCATAACCTTGTGTTAAATTTAGCTCTGTCAAAGGCCTGACCAGGCATTAATTTTTAGTTTATCGGCTAATGAAAAACTGGCGAAATGAGTTTGCACAAGATAGTTTACAATATTAATATTGTCACTTAAGCTTACTAAACTAACTCCGTATAAATGCCGTCACCTGCCACAGCGCTGGAGCGGTCGAATCATCTTTAAATATTCTCACGGGTCAACGAAGATAGATAATTAAAGATAGCAGCAGACGTTTTTTGCTGAAATTTTAACAGAATCTTATGGTAATATAAATAATTTAAAGGAAATGAAATTGTGTGTTACGTTAACATTATTAAGGAGGAGCACGCGTCCCTAAACTGCAGCTCCCACTGCTCTACCATACTTTACATAGTTGTTTGCATTTACTAATGTTGCTATAGTAACGGTTAGGGAATATTCAAAAACTGTAACTATAAATACTCCCATATACCAATTTTCAGTCGAATCGGGCCACAAATTAAAGCCTGCGTTTTGAATTTTTTATATACTAAAGTGTCAAATTGTATTGTTACGCAATTTTATACGTATGCAAACTTTGAATAAATTAAGTGAAAGTGGGTGAAACAGCCATCTCAGGATTTGACCTAGACATACAATTTACATTCATACATACATACAAACAGAGGATTGAAGCGTGGTTAAAACTATATTGGCCTTTTCACTCTGAATATATAACAAGAATAATATAACTCACGACAATATAAAATTTTACACATTACACAAGATTTCACAAAGATTGTACACTACATTACCCCCCGTTTATTCGTCATTACAGCGACTCTTTCCATATTTTCATATTTTACATTTCCTAGTCATTTTACTCGGCTGCAATACCTCTAGGTATTTTTAATGAAGATTTGACAACTCTTTTATAACCATAAAAGGAGTTCATTCACAGTTCATGCAACATTGCATTACAGTATGAGTAGTATAGTTATTTAAGGAGGAAAGCCCCTCCTCGTCTTTATTATGTATCTACTCCTCTGCACTATGATTTAAAATCATATCTTCTCCTCCTCCTCCCTAATATTTAAAATTATTTAATCGATAGCTTTCGTTAATTAAAAGGTTTGAAACTTGTCAAAAAAGTAAAAGCAAAAAGAAATAAAAATGAAGATAGAGCGACATAAGAAGTTTTCGATAGATGTTCTACTTGCTATTTAACTTTTAAAAATGAAGACAAATACCAGCAAAATTCTTGTGATCATAAATTGTTTACTCGAGTGGACAGTAACAGGTTTTTTTAATTTGTTCATTGTGTAGAAAATACTATTGATTTATCATTGAGTTATTTAATTCTGCATAATAATGTGACAATAATCGTTATTGTCACGTTACTGTCTAAGTGAAGTGAAAATATATTAAGTCATTTTTTAACTTTATAAGCATGGGTAATGTGGACGGAATTTTACCGAAATATTGGAAGTGGTTAACATTTATGATTGTGTAATCGCGAACGTTGCTTAAGGAAAACTTTTAGAGCTTCAAGATGTAAACCACTTTATTTCTAATGACAGTGAAAGATCTAGAAATTCAACAAACGGATGAAAATGCAGCCACAAAATGGGACTAATACCAATTTTTCGTAAAATCGGTGCACACGAACACATAAATACTCACTATAAATGTAAAGTTAGGAATTCGTATTAGATATTAGATGTGCAATTTGTTCGAAACCGTTGATGATACTTCCAGACATTTGTGTATTTTGTAATGTTAATACAATTCAAATAGAAGTTGAGGAAGTTCCAAAACATTATTCATTTTCTGGTTTTAATATTGCATATATATATATATATATATATATATATATATATATATATATATATATATATATATATATATACATATATTAAGATACGTCTTTACCCCCTAATAGCAGTAATATTTGATAGAAGTACATTCTAATACCTCCTCAGTTATAAATAAATAAAAAAGTATCTTTGAAATGCTTTTTAACTTTATATATTATTATTTCTTTATATATTATTTTTTAGCCGCGTTTTTAGCCCCTTATACGGCACTGACAGCAATAATATTTGGTAGAAGTCTTTTTTAATACCTCCTCAGTTATTCCTAAAGAGATAAAAGTGTAATCTCATCCAAAATCTCGAACAAAGAAATAATTTCTTTGAATGGTTTTTTAACATAATATTACTCCTAGTTTTCAACCCCTTATGCGGTACTGACAGGAGGTAATATTTGGTACTCTTTAGTACCTCCTTAGTTATTTCTAAAAATATAAAAGTGTAATCCCATCCATAATCTGGAATAAAAACTAAAATATATTTGATATGCTTTTTAACTTTATATATTATTTTGTGTTTTTACCCCCTTTGACGGCACTGACAGCAGTAATATTTGGTACGTGTACTCTTTAATACTTCCTAGTTATTCCTAAAGAGTTGAAAGTGTAATGCCATTTAAAATCATGAATAAAAAAAATCATCTTTGAATGGCTTTTTCATAAACATTCCTAGTTTTCAGCTCCGTATGCGGTACTGAGAGTAATAATATTAGACGGAGGAATTTTTTGGTACCTTTTTAGTTGACCCTTAATGTGCAACTTTATGTAAAATTTCAATTGAGAATTTCTATAATTTGTATTAAAATGTAGAATACACTTTTATTTATGTGAAAACTCTTTTTAAAATTATGCGTGGTAGAATATAAATTGTATTGGTGCGGATACCCTGCGAACGTAATTCGTCGCTGAAAAGCGTTGCTAATTTCATAGACATCTAGAATCCGACGTTTTTTGGACCACATGAACTTGGTAAGAAGTGTTTCCGAAGGAACCGGAGAGGCCTACATCAAATCCCAAGACCGCAATCAAGAGATCTGAGAAATAGAGGCTTGAAAAGAGGTGAAAAGAAGAAATACAATTTCATAGACGCCCGGCCATGTCAATACAGATTGGGCCACCGGTGAGAAGTAGAGAAAGGGGTACAGAAGACACAGGAAGTCATGCCACCCTCGTACACGTGTGTCCTATTCTAAAAAACCATGTTAAGTACCGTAATGACAGAATCCGTGGAGGACGTTGCTGACCAACCGTTATTTATCAGTAGCTTCTCCATAAGAGTGGCTATTTGTTAAACCTGACTTATACAATAAAACTCATATAAATAAAACTAAGAGAGTTGAAATAATAAAAAGATATAGAACGGACTTCAAAAATGTGAAAATAATATTTTATTTCATCTTGAAAATACTTTGTGACGTCGGCTCCAAACTAATAAAGACAGTAAGATATTACCCTCGTGGTATCAGATATCAAAACACCCAATACATAAATATATTTTTGGGATTAAGTAATTAGGAATAAGTTTGGCGCTGACTTTATATAGAGTAGGATTTTCATGATCGAATAAAATATTATTTTCTATTTTTCAGTAAATTTTTTATTAAGTTTTATTTTTTTTATAAAAATTTGTATTCACGAAAATTTCCGATAGATTGACTTTACTAAATCGAGAATTTCTAAATTGTCAAGCAAAATGAAAAGAGCAGCAGCCGGCGCGCCGTCTATATACGGAATATACACTAAGTTCCAATAAAAGTGACGCACTTGATTTTTGACCCAAGTTTAATATCTCATATCGTCTAAACCAGTGGATCGATTTTGAACAATATTTTTTTCGTAGGTAGGTAATACCTTTGTCTTTCAGCAAAAATGAAACATATCAAACAACGTACAAAATTATGGAGAATGGACTAATTGTGAATGGTCAAATGTCCTGTTTACTGACGAATCAAGGTTTTGCCTTAATATGGTGGATGGGAGAAAAAAAATGGAGAAGAACTGGCGAAAGATTCAATCAATCATTGATAACAGAGTGCGATAATTTTAATGGTGGTTCAGTTATGGTGTGGGGTGAAATTTCCAGCCCAAATTTACATCAATAAAATTTTAGAGCCGTATGTGTTACCTTTTACTGATTTAGGAGGTAACACATTTATTTTGATGGAGGATAATGTCCGACCGGTTACCGCAGCAATAGTGCAGAACTTCCTAAAAACTGCGGGTATTGCCACATTACGGCGGCCTGCGAGAAGCCACGACATGAAAGCAATAGATCATCAGAATAACAAATTTGTCCTAGAATGCTCGAATAATACAGAGAATGCTTCAAAAAACAGGAAAAAAGCAATGTTTAAGTTTTTCCATTAACATTCATGTAGCCTGGCAAAGTTTCGGTCAATTTTAGACATAAGTCGAAGAATAAAAAAACAAAATGCCCACCAATGAGTCTTTCATAAAGGATGTAAAAAGTTTCTATACGAATCCTCAACTAATACACAGAGCAAGTCAAAAATAGCAAAAAACGTGGTTCGAGCTTTTTTATTATTATCCAAGAATTTTTGAGAACATTATGATTCGTTTCGTTTCTGCTAGAAGACGAGGTATTATCAACCTAGAAAATAAAATTCTTCAAAATTGTTCCACTGGATTAAAAGATATAAGATATTGAACCTGGGCGAAAAATCAAGTGCGTCACTTTTTTTGGAACTGAGTATATTTATACACAGTTCGTGGATCTTACGTTAATAGCAAAGGCTGATTCAAAATATATTAATAGCAAATTTCCATAATACAATATAAATACTCAAGTAAATATATATTTCTTAGTCTATGTCTAATAAAGTTAATGTTTATGCTGTTAAATAAATTCTATTTATTCCCACGAGATTAGGTATAATTAAATATTTGTTATTTTTACAAAAAGGTTGTTCCCTCCTGTAGGGGTTTTGGATTACCGATATGAGAGTAATCCAAACAATGCACTAACAATGAGGAGAATGCAACGTTGGATTAGAAATTGGATATGGGTTTATACAGGGTGGAACATTTAGTTAGAATAAATTCATAATCATAACTTAAAAACTGTTTCTCTTAACTTTTTAAAATCTATTAGGTGACATGACATCATCTTTCGGTTAACAAAATTTGGCACTAGTGTCCAATTCCGGTTTAATTGGAAGTGTCGAATTTTGACATTCAGATCATTGACCAAGAAACAAATTAGCCGAAAAATAAATTGGCTGAAATGACAATCCATCGGCGAAAACGGCCACGACCTAGCCAGATGTCTTGAAACACATAGTCAAAATCCGTAACGGGTTAGCATCAGGTTTATCATTAATGTCATCAATAAAGTCGTAATAGAAATGACGGCTGTCATAGTAGAATGAACTAGAGACTCCTCGACAAATTCTTTGATCTATATCTGCCACATTTTTTACGCATCGTGCGATCACTGGTGCCTACGGAGATGGCCGAATTGTTGCGGAAGTTTTCGAACGCCACGGCGGGCACTATCCAGAGATGTATTTATTTAACATTTCAATTCAGAAATTTATAGAAGTTTAAAAAGGGGAGGAATAAAATTTTAGAATATCCTAAAAAATCAAGTATTAAAGTTATTGTTTTAGAAATTTTCTACTAATGAGTTTCAATCTTAAGTTAACATCCATTTAATGTTTTGTTTAATGTGTTTTGAGTAATATATCAGTTAGAGGATTTTTTGGTGTATAAATTCCATTGTTATCACATAACTGACATTTTAGTTAGAAAATCAGAATTGGGGCTAAAAGCTGAAGGGAAATTGAAGCTCTTTGCATGCTGCCAATAATCTGCCGAATTTTGTCGGCAGGCGGTAACCTAACCTACCAGTGGCGTAACAAGACAACGTGGGGCCCTGGTACCAAATCGTAAAACCGGGCCTCCTCCCCCTCTTTATAATAAGTAGATAAATAAAAAAAATTTAGAAGATTTCATAAATCGCAGAAAATATTGAAATATTGTTTTAACATTCAGAATAGCTCCAGCAAATTGGATAGGTATCACAGTAAAATGAAATAAGGTTATAAATTCTAAATAAACAAAAAAAGAAGCAAATATACAAAACAACATTCTAAAGTATAATAATAATTCTAATTACACCGACTCGAATTACGATTAGACGACTGACTGCTGTTTCTTTTGTCTATAACCTGAAAAAAATGTCTATTTTGTTTTCAATTTTGCATTGTTTTCCGCAGCTTTTTTTCTTTAAACTGCTCGCGATTGGTACTTGTAATTCATTTTATTACAACTACAACGCTGAATACTCACAAAACAAAATATAAAATCAGTATCACTGCAATTATACGCCTGTTTTAGTCTAGCACACCTAACACAGAACGCAAATAATTAGCACCCAAAGTCAGTTCCGCATCTACAACTTTTGGGGCCCTAGGCCCGCTTGAGATTACGGCCCTATCCCCTAGAAACATTGCAGCCAATGCCGAATTGATATTTCCGCCCAAACGTATTTACGGGCCCCAAGTTCATGGGAAAAAGTGACGACCAAAAAAAAATCCTCTCTTCCACATAGCAGAAACTTATCCCCTCCTTCAATATAATAATAAATAAAAATTAGCTACTTAATGATAAAATGAAGGAAAATTATATAAACGATTTTTGTTGCAGCAAGGCGGCTCCGGGTCTTTTTCTTTGACGGACCCTAGGCCCGGGCCTCACGTGCCTAATGGGTAATGCGGCCTTGCCCAAAGCAAATAGCAAATAACTTAGAATAAACTATCAGTTCAATAATTATTTTGCATCTTAGCTCCCTATTCCCCGTAGAAAATTTGTTCGATTGATCTTTACCGACGTAAAGCGCTCCGCTGCGACAGAGATGAACCTCCTGCCGAAGGCAAGTAAAAATAAAAGACTGTTTACCTGTTTGGTGCCCGTTCAAGTCTATGCCCACGGTGCCACGGTTTTTGTCGCCTATCGATAAAAGTCGCGTAGTTTTGTAAATTTAATTTCCTTAAATAAATGTGCGCTTTTATAAATCGGTAGTTTTTAGTTCTATCGATAGTTCTAACATGATAGGCTTTTCTGTAGACTTTAACTAGGAGGCCGGGCGCCCAAAGGCTCCACCTCACCATTGTAGTTACGCCCTGTAACCTACGTTTGTCATGTCAGCTTGAGTTTGATCCGAAATAGAAGATTAAAAGGTTTTCTTTTCGAACTTTAGGCTGAGCTAACTTTAATTTACACAGCGTCATCTCATAGAAAACCGTGGGAATTCAGCGTACGTATTTTATTCCTTTTCAGTATCTACCTAATATTTAGATCTGGCGATAAATTGTGTAACGGTCTTGTTTACTGAAATTGGACCACAGGAGTACTCGTAGGAAAACAGATTTTAAAATGTTTTCAAAAACATCTAGCTCATTTTAAAAAAGTTTTTTTTAGTATATTTTTACTTGTTTTTTTCTCTGAAGCTATCATATTCGGAAAAATCGGTAGTTTATCATAATTTCTGTAAAAAACTTGAGATGTTTAGTGGAAAAATAAATAATTATTTGCGGGTGTACGACAATATTAACAATATATACTAGTATCAGTTAACTGGTTTTAACCAACTTACATTTTCTAGAAACATACCTAATGTTTACTTCCCTCGTAAAAGGGGCCTATTCTAATCGTGATAAATCACCCTTCCAAGTTTTTACAAATTGTCACGTACTAGTCATATCTAGTCCCTAGATGCCAAAAAAACATATTTTCTCAATTCCGTCGGTCTGTCTGTCGGTATGTTCACGGCATAGCTAAAAAAACTACTTACTCGATTGACTTCAAATATTGATCAATAATGCAGTATGCTAGAAAAAAAAATGACTTTGACGTCAAAAAAATTATAACTAAAAAACTGATTATATAATTTACCTAAAATTTTGCACAAAAATCAAGTGTGACATAGGAATGAACTGGTAAAATTTTGGCACAAATCCATGATGACGAAAGAATGGCGGCCTCAAAAAATATTTAAATCATCAGTCTGAAAATACTACTTATTCCATTAATTTTAAATTTCGCCTAAGAATTAAGTGTTATATAGATGAACTGGTACGAACTGAAGATGGCGGAAGAAAATGGCGACCAAATAAAATGTTTAAAAAATCACAGAGCAAAAAAACTTCTTATTTAAGAGATTTTAATTTTGCAAAAAAATTAGATCAGATATAGGGATAAACTGATATAATTAATAATATAAACAAAATGGTGTCCTAGTAAAATTTAAAATAATTATTGTAAGAAACGGCTTTAAATTGTGCCAAAAATCAGGAGTTACCTGGGTAGAAACTGGTAAAATATTGATACCTACATACCCAATAAGGTGGAACAAAATTACGGCTTATTGGAATGTGTGAAAAACCATATAAAAGCCGGTATATTTTTTTTACCTAGAACTTCCTTCAATATTAATAAATATTGTATTATCGTCCATTTTTGTAAACAAAAAGAAAGATGTAGTGAAAACAATTTGTATGTGGGTTATTGAATAACTGTATATTGAACTAAATAGGGCCAAACTTCATTATTCCTAATAAAAGGAAATATTTATAACGAGGGAAGTTCTGGGTAAAGAAAATTTACCGATTTTTTAAAACATAATTTTATTTATAGTTTAAAAGGGTCTTTGTTTAAAAATCGAGCATGACAGTGATAATATTATAAATACCTATATCTTATATATATATTTATTTATGTATACTTCAGTAATTTCTTCCCTTTCGGTTTTATAAGAAATACACTTTCTTTTGATAATTTACTTTGTATTTTTTTTCCATAACAGCATTGTCTTCTACGTTAAATTACCTATTTAACAAAGTATGACAATGTATTCTTTATATATAATATGACGATAAAACAGTTACATATTTAGGAAAATCAAAACTGTAGCATTTTAAAATAAATTGCTATGTTATTACATCTTTAATAACGCTAAAGGACCCCTCACACCGCTTATGGAAAATGGCTTTCGGCTAATTTTTTTGAAAATTTGATATGTTAGAGAACTCAATGTTCTGATCAAATGTCTTTATAGCTACAACGCAATCTAATGGATAGTTTCAGAAATACAGGGTGTTAAAGTTATAAATTTGTCAATTTTTATTTTTTACATCTTTTCAATGTTCTTATTTTTTCTACTTTTATGATTTTTCTTTGAAGCTAACCGGAAATTCTTTGTACAGAGTGTTCATAAAAACCGTGGTTGCACGACAATTCGGAATAACCCATAAAATACTTTTTTTAAATATTATTTTGTAGTCATTTTATATATTTTGTAAACAAACGATCGGATTTTAATATAATTTTAATATGTTATGACGTTTGATAAAGGCAAATAAAAAAAAGACATTTTGCTCAATACGAAGCTAAAGGAATTTTTTTAGCTATAGTATGAATGGCTCTGATTTTATACATACCCAGGTATATGTTGTTTTATAGAGACTGTTTTAAACTATATAAAAACCTTTTGACATTAGTAGTTCTGATAGCTCTATATCTATTTTTCAAAGCTAATTTGAAATAATTTGTACAGAGTATTTATAGAAACGGTGGCAATTTTGAAGAACCACTTAAAATCCGTTTTTTAAAAAAATGTTCGTAGTCAATTGACATATTTTGTAAAGAAATGATGGAATTTTCATATAACCTTAATAAATTATGGTATTTAATATAGTATAGTATATAGTATACACATATATATATATATATATATATATATATATATATATATATATATATATATATATATATATATATATATATATATATATATATATATATATATATATATATATATATATATATATATATATATATATATATATATATATATATATATATATATATATTATATAAATATACTTGCTACACTTTTTTAATAAATAAATTAATAATAATAAAATACTAGGGAAATTTTATGTATTCTTCAAAACTTTTCTGACCCATTTCGTGCTACATTTCCTAAACCATAATGCAAATGTTAGTAATTGTTTTGGTTCACCTAAATATTATTTTTTCAATATATAAAAAAGTGATTCTCGGGCCTGCTTTGTTAACATTTGGCAACTTAAAGTTGTGCTTGGTTTCAAAAAGGGGATATTTTAATTGTCGACAGAGGTTACAGGGAGGCCATACCTTTGCTTACTATCCTTGGAATCGACCACAAAATACCTGGCTTACTGCCACTGGCAAAGACAACTTACTACAAAGGAAGCAAATGATTCCAAAATCATTACTAAAACAAAATGGATTTTTGAAGCCCGCAATAGGCATTTAAAATGCAGTGGCGACTCCTCCATTAGGTGAAATGGCCAGTGACCCCCCAATAAATATTTCCAGAAACAAATAAGTAAAATAATACACAATTTATATTTTTTCAATTTGGAAATTCCCTCTATTATTCTAAGCGTATAAACTCGTTGACCGTTCTCTTAATTCCGCGACACACTATCTATGCCTCATACCGCGATCTCCAGAGAGGTTTCGTTTCATTTGGAATCGATCACGGCTGGCGGCCCGCGTCAGCGCTGCCATATTTGACGTATAAAATTATCGTGCAGCGTTGCCATAATTATCGGATTTAGAGAAAAATATGTTACAATACGGAATAAATGAAAACATAAAAGTGGGGGGGATCACTAAGGGCAGTAATAATGAATGATGATGCAGGCATATTATTTTTTAAATTATTTTATACCCAGGAAAAAGTTTTTAGTAGAAAATAAAAACGTAAACACAAATTATATATCTAATAAAACATAAAAAGAACAAAACATTAACATAACGAGAAAGTTTATAAAGTTACAAAAATCAAAAAAATATATATTACTCTTGGTTTTCATCGGGATTGGAATCTAAATCGGACATGCTCGCCTTATCCATATTTATTACATGTACACAGCTGTAAAAAACCTAGAATACGACAACAAGTCATATTAATTAACACGTATTCTAATATAACCTATTTTCTCGCTGAAATCGGTAGTTCCTAGTCCGAGTCGGGGACTCCCAGAAGCGAGGCCATTAAAGATTTGTCCACGCCGCGCCACGCCGACTTGATACCGACGGCCTGGAGCAACGATTCTGTTTGGACGTGGAGAACTGGAAATTTTTAGTGGGTAGGCAACCAACAAAATACTAATATAAAAATGTATTGGTCTATGTTCTTTGAGTACATTTTTTTTATTGGCGTTTTATTATTTTTTTTTAAATATAAAAGTTAGTAAAATTATGTTACAATTATCGAATATGGTACACGTGAAATTTCAACCTTAGTTGTGGAATAAATTATGTAACAATTCGATAATTATGTTACATCTGACAGGGCTGGCCCGCGTTGACCTCGTGGTTATAAACGGAGGCGAGTTTTCCCGAGTGTTCCCGATCAAATTCGCATAGGGGCGCATAGGTAAGACGGCTTACGTTGGCAAAGTTTAGGTCAACAGCCGCGCCGAGAAAACTTAAATATTTTTGTCAGTTGATGTGTTTAATGTGGATCGTTTGATAGGTTGTGGTTACGATTGCGTACCTATTTTTATAGATTTTGTTTTGAAGATTTTACATTTAAAGATTGCTGCTGGTTTGAACAACAGATATCATTAATGCCTGAAGCCACTGTGTAGTTGGTTAGGGAACTTCACAATAGAAGGCAACAGCTTAACGACCTTCAAATCAGAGCTGAAGCAGAAAACTGGCATTTAAGAAAGGCGATGTGGAGTCCTTTTATTGTTGCTGATGTTTCCAAATTAATTCAAATTTCTTGAGAGACCTCACTATAGGGACCTACCAAATAAAACTGGCACAATCAGGATGCAGGGTTTAATTAAAAGACAACCTGAATGAAACGAATTTTAACTAAATTCGTTAGCTACAGATCAATTTTTGTTGCATTTGCAGATTTATTCACGACATAGAAACGCCACTCGTTATTAGAAGTGGATTTCTTTTGAAAATAATGACGAATGGTACCAGAACTTTAGGCAGCTGTGAGTCGATATACAATTTTATTTGGTATATAGATGACATTAAATATCCATCCACAACATTTTCAGAGATAATATTAGATGGAAGGAATAAAAACAAAAATATTTAAACCTTCGGCTCAAAAAACATAAATTAAAAAAGTTATCTTAGATTAATTAAGTTCATCTTTATGTAAGGCGGGTTATTATCTACTTGCTGTACTTTATTTCTAAGTGACTCACTGAAATTGAGGCAAACTTTAATAGTACACCAATCTCCTCTTCTTGAAAATATGAATTCCTAAATTTACGTAATTTCTTTAATTTGTTCTAAAATATTTTATTTGTCGTAACGAAAATCTTTAAATGCGAGTGTAAGGTGTCTTCGTAATAGTGACAAAAGTATTTTTCCGAATTCTTCGGAAGTAAATTATGTTTTTTTTTTTCATGCACAACTTTCTGTACATTCCTTATATCGATTCTCAGAGCTTTTGCCACTGGCTCCTGGATATTAGCCAGTGAATTTTAATTTAAAAATTTTTTTATTAGATTTGACACCATTTTTTTGCTTACTTTTTGAGTACATTTGTAATTTTTTGTAGGCAATAAATAAATAATTATAGAATATTTGTTCCAATTTTAAAGCGTGTTTAAAATAAGTAAATTTTTTATTAATTATAAGACAAAATTCGGGGCTGACGAAAAATACAGGCTATATATATATATATATATATATATATATATATATATATATATATATATATATATATATGTATATATATATATATGTTATATCTATTCTCACCAGCTATTTCATCATACAAGTTATGCTAACCTTGGTTCCCAGACTATCAGATATCACCCGCCAACGCAGTTATTCAGAAAGCCAAGCTTATCCCAATAACAAAGTATCACATATCAGTCAACAACGTAGATCATCCTATTCTCATAAACAGCAGGTGTTACTTGTTTACGAAAACAAGTCTTTACCGAGAAAGCTTCATCAGCAGAACCCACGTCCTGACCCAAGTGTTCAAGAAAGAAGTAAACAGTTCCCACTGAGTCAGCATAACGAAACATATAAATAGTTATTTTTCTTTTGTATACAGTTAGTTCAGTAGTCAGTACAGTACAGTTCAGTCTAGCTTGAATTCATTTTGTTAAATATTACTCTTTGCAAGTTCAAATGCATATATTTTAATCTGTATTATTTTTGAGTAATAAAATAATTTTTTAAAAAGTAATTTAGCAAGAGAGTGATTTAACAAACTGGTGCAGTCGGTAGGATCTGAAAACGTCTAACAGAACACGAAGCCCTTGTGCACTCTAACTGTCGACGGAGGATCCCAATCCATTGTTCAGAAGAACCTGTGAAAAACAAGAAAAATAGAGAAAATCACGACCCGACGTCACCAACTCGTAGTCAATCTACGGATTAGGAACACCTAGTGAAGCCCCTGGTAGAATTTGCTGCAGAGAACACGACGAAGTCTGATGTTTCTACTAGTAACGTAAGACTGAATCATCTCGTTTATTAATTTTCATTTTTTCAATTTTGATAATTAGTTAACGAAAAACTGAATTCAAAAACAAATCCAAAAGAATATTTTAATTTCAAATTTGATTATACAGTTAATCAAATTTCAAGAAAAATTTAAATTTTGGATTTTAGTATTGCTTTAATTTACGTTGATTTGTGTACTACTTTACGTACTGCCAATCAACCTAAATTCTTAATTTTAAGTTCGTATCCTTTTTATATAATATTGTGTGCCTATATTATTTCATTTTGATATTGTGATATATTGAGCAACCATGACTGATAACGGAATACAAAATGTCCCTGAGACACCCGAAATTGAACCGTATAAATTATCCGAAATATTTTCGATAATTCCTGAATACGATGGTGATCAAATTTTTCTCCAAACATTTCTCAATGCTTGTGATTGTGCTTACAATATGTCGACACGCGATCAAAAAGATTTATTAGTAATCCACATAAAAAATAAATTACGTGCAAGAGCAGCGCAGCTAATAAGCTCTCGCAGTCCTATTTCTTACTTAGAAATAAAACAACTTTTAAATTCTCACTTCGGAGATACGCGAGACTTGTCTTCTCTAATACAAGACTTACAACGTATCAAACAATTACCTAATGAGAGTCCTTTAACCTTCCTCAACCGACTTCAAGTGCTAAATGCGAAAATGCACGCTAATATACAAAAGTCTAATCTCACCCCACAACAGAAACAAGCTCAAATAACCCTGATCGAATCCATGTCCCTGAGCACCCTCTTAACTGGTCTCGAACCCCGTATTGGACATATAATTCGTGCCAGTAACCCAAGAGATCTTCTTGAAGCCCAAATACGTATTCGACGTGAACTTCAATTGTCCTATTTCGAATCTCAAAAAGTTTCAAAACCGAACCCACCAAAGCCATTCAATCAACCTTTGAGAAAACCAAACTTTCAAACACAAAAATGTTTTAAATGTGGACGTATTGGTCATTCAGCAAATCAATGCCATGCCAATAACGGACAACCACGTCCCAATTTTTCCCAAAACTCAAATTTTCAGCAACCCCAGTTTGCCCCGCAAACAAATTCTTTTCAGTCACACAGACCGAACATGCAACAACAAAGAAGTCCAAATACGCAAACCCCAAATATTACAAATAACCAATCAAATCAAATTAATTTCCAACGTCAACCGAATTTTAATTATTCTCGACCCTCAGTAATTCAGTAAAATCTTAATTTCAAAGCTCACTTAGTTAGCACCGATAACAATCAAGAAAAATATTTTAAAGACTATCAACAAAATTACCAAGATCCCTCATTCTTTTCTTATGAAGACCCCTCTACTTTATTCGAAAACGAATACGACAATTCTTATGAGAATCCAGATTCCAATTTAAACATCAACGAGCCAATAGAAGAGCACCAAAATTTTCCAATCGAGGAAAATCAAAATTTTCTTTTATCCCCAGATCAAAACCATCCACCCAATCAAGAAACAAATCAAATACAAGCCCAAATCGAAACTCTCACACTAGACGATATGAATCCCTCACTCAATTTCCCCGAACAACTATTTCTTTAAATTCCTTCCTTGCTATAAATCCTAAAAATCTTTACTATATTAAAGACGCGACAAATACTTTCAAACTACTCATAGATTCTGGTGCAGGTATTTCAATTTTCAAAGAAAATACAGTAAAGAACTTTCCAAATCGTTTCCCCGAAAATGCAACAATTCAAGGTATTACCGAACAAAAACTTTTAATAACTGAATCAACTTTGATAAATTTTAACCACGGTGACCCTCACAAAGTCTATATTTACAACTTAGACATTGATTTTGACGGAATTCTAGGTCTTGACTTCCTAGAACACTACGAATGTACAATTGATTTAAAAAATAAACAACTTATTACCAATTTTAAAACACTACCACTGTATAAAGTTGAAGAAAATTACTCTTCAACAGAACTCGAAACACACGAGGCAAATGAAAATAAAATAACTATACAAGGTAGAACAGAACAAGTTTTTAAATTAAAATGTCATCTAATCAATACCGATGCTATTCTATCCCGAAAAGAAATAGAAAAAGTATGTCCATGTCAATCAAAAAGGCGAGTTTTTGACAACAATTATCAATGCGAACGCAATCCCAAAAACAATTGATTTTTCAAATATCGAAATAGAACCATTTTCGATACACACACTTCTTAATTTCAATCTTCCTGAATCTCCAGAATTTCAAACTTCAAATAGAATCCCGACTATTAGATCCCAGCTTAGACTTGACCATTTAAACGAAAAAGAAAAAGAATTAATCACAAATCTTTGTGTCAATTTCGAAGACATTTTCTATCTAGAAGGTGACAACCTTTCCTTCACAAGTGAAATCAAACATAAGATAGACACGAATAATACAAAGCCCATTTTTACTAAATCTTATAGATATCCCCAAATACATAAACAAGAGGTTAAAACGCAAGTAAACAACATGTTACAACAAGGTATAATTAGACCATCAATTTCTCCCTGGTCATCTCCCGTTTGGGTTATACCGAAAAAAATCGACTCTAGTAATAAACAAAAATGGAGAATCGTAATAGATTATAGAAAATTGAACGAATCCACTGTTAATGATAAATATCCACTTTCTAATATCTCAGATTAACTTGACCAACTTGGACAGTGTCAATATTTCACTACTCTTGATCTCGCTTCTGGTTTCCATCAGATAGACATAGATCCTAAAGATATTTCAAAAACAGCGTTCTCAGTAGAAAACGGTCATTATGAATTTTTACGAATGCCCTTCGGACTAAAGAATGCCCCATCTACATTCCAACTTGTAATGGACAATATTCTTTTAGGAATCTTAAATGAACGATGTCTTGTCTATATGGACGATATTATAGTTTATTCTGCTACAATTGACGAACATATTCATCGATTACGCGAAGTTTTCAAACGACTAAGAAAAGCTAATCTTAAAATACAACCAGACAAATGCGAATTTTTACGCAAAGAAGTAGCATATCTTGGACACGTAATAACTAAAGACGGTGTTAAAACAAATCCAGCAAAAATTTAATGTATTAAAAATTTTCCCCAACCAAAAAATCCTAAGGATATAAAATCTTTCCTTGGCTTAGCAGGCTTTATTATTATTTATCGACGATTCATCCCTAATTTTGCGAAAATTTCTAAACCACTTACTCGTTTACTCAAAAAAGAAATAAAGTTTGACTTTGATTCAAATTGCAAAGAATCTTTTAACGAACTAAAAAAATTGTTAATTTCCGATCCAATTCTTATATACCCAAATTTTGACGAACCATTTCTTTTGACCACAGATGCTAGTGCTTCTGCAGTAGGCGCTGTGTTATCACAAGGACCTGTAGGAAAAGATTTACCAATTGGCTATGCATCTAGAACCCTATGTAAAGCCGAAACAAATTATTCAACTATTGAACGTGAACTCCTTGCAATCGTATGGGCAGTAAAACATTTTCGCCCGTATCTTTTTGGCAGAAAATTTAAACTAATCACAGATCACCGCCCTCTTACTTGGCTTTTTTCAATCAAAGACCCAGGTAGTAGACTCGCACGCTGGAGACTTAAACTCGAAGAATATGAGTATGAAATAATTTACAAACCCGATAAGATCAATAAAAACGCAGACGCATTATCAAGAATTAAAATTAATCATTTTAATCAATGCGCAAAATTCCAATCAAAACTCTCTATTTTTGCGACAAATCAAGACGATGACGATAAACCTAATAACTCAAATTTAAATTTCGATGATGAAAAAATAACCGAAGATTACAACACATTTGCTAATATGTACGAAACAAAATCTTTAATTGATTATTCAAAAGTTGAAACTTCAAACGAACAACTTCTAAATAAATCACATAAAAACATAATAACCTTTTTTCAACAAAAGAATTTAGGAGAATTACATCATGAAATATTAGAAGACATTTTTGAAGAAAATGCAGATTTTTCAATACAGAGACTAAATATTTTCTCTAGTAAAACAGTTAAAAATCGGAAATATTACATAATTCCTTTGTTACTCGATCCAGAAAATGTAGTCCAACATCTTTTCTATATTATTTATACAGGACAAAACGAATTTGACCTTTCGTCAACATATTTTTTTGAAAATAAAATAGACCTTCCTATTCTTGAAATATTTTCTTTTATCTTTGCAGATAAAGATATTAAAATATGTATTTGTCAAAATATTGTAACTATCCCAGATAAAGACCAAATACCAATTATATTGGAACAATACCATTTAGGCAAAAGTAATTTACATCGCGGAATTAACGAAACTTTAAGACGCATCAAAGAAAAATATAATTGGCCCAGAATGATTAAAGATGTAGAAAATTTTATAAAAAGTTGTGAAACATGTCAAAAAATTAAAATATGTCGAAAAAATTTAAGCAACCCTTTAGTGATAACAGAAACACCGAAAACACCATTTGAACGAATAAATATCGACATATTTGAATATCCATCTAAGAACTATGCTTTGACAATACGAGACGAACTTACTAAATTTACCCAAGCTTACCCAATTGAAGATAAAACATCAAAAACTATTGTCAACACTATTATTTTATTTTTCCAACATTATGGTACCCCACTACGAATCCATTGTGATTATGGCCGTGAATTTAATAATACACTAATGAAAGACCTATGTGAACTATACGACATAAAAATAACATTTTCTAGTGTAGGTCATCCCCAATCAAACGGCTCTCTAGAAAGATTTCACGCTACACTTAGCGAAATGATAAGAGCTAATCAAACCGAAAACCCACATGAACATCCGTTCAACGTACTTCCGTATGCTGTTATTTGTTACAATAACACGAAAAATAAAACCCACGGTTTTACCCCCTTTGAACTAATTTTTGGTCATACTTCTTCTAGACTCCCTGAAATCCTATATAATGAGAAAACCCTCATATCAAAATACATACGTGATTTACACAATCGTATGCAATTTCTTTATAAATCTGCTCGTGATAAAACGAAACAACAAAAAGAAAAAGCAAAAGAACGTTTCGATCAACATGTTCCCAAACATCTTCATAAATATAAAATAGGTGAAAAAGTATATGTACGCGAATCCCAAATTAAAGACAAAGCTCAAAACAAATTTAATGGCCCTTTCGAAATTCTCGAAATTTATCAAAACTCAGCCCTCTTATTAAATCCTAATACTAAACAAAAATCTAAAATAAATTTTGATAGATTAAAACCATACTACGAGCAAATTTCTCTTCCAGGACCATCCTCGGACTGTCATCAGTCGTCCAGTCCCAATACTCCATAAGTCCAATTAACAACACGATAGGAGTCTTCTTTCATGAAGAAGCAAAAATAAGAATCTCTAATGACAAATGGATATTACTTGTATATAAAGACTTAGAACCAATTAAGGATACAATTGTAAATAATGGTAGAATTTTAGAAAACCTTATAAATAATATCAACGAAGACGTACCACGAATGAAAGCATTTAAATCTGAAGTGTTAACACATATTAGTCTGTAATTAGTCTCTATAATGGCAAATACTAAAAAATATATTCTTAGAGAAAAACGTGGAATTTTTAATGGTATAGGAACATTTTGGAAAGCAATTACGGGAAACTTAGATGCCTCCGATGGCGAATATTTTAATGACTGTATAGAAAAAATAACGCATGATGAATATCAAATCGAAAATCTTCTTAAAAATCAAATCTCAGTAACTAACTCAGTAATAAAAGAATTTAATTCAACTATTCAGAAACTCAAAATTGACGAGGAAACATTCAATAATGATATTATAGAAATTCGAAAATCAATACTGGATATTTCTGACGATCTGAAATATTATTCCTCTCAAATAGAAATATTAAATATTTGCGAACTATTAATGGAAAGTTCTTCATTTCTTGAAAATTCTTTGAATGATATTATAAATTCAATTGTTTTCGCCCGTTTACGGATTTTACACAGTTCAATTATTACACCTTTTGACTTAATAGAATCACTAAAGCACATATCTCAATCATTGCAAAGAAATAATTTACCTTTGTTAATTCACCCTTCAAGTGTGGCTCAATATCTCGAAATCATAGAACTAAAGGCATATCAATATGATTCAAAAGTAATTTTTGTTCTCGAAATCCCATTAGTTGATCCAGAAAAATATATTCTCTTTTATTTATATCCAATACCAATTTTGGATAATCGAACAGGTCTTCACCACATTCTTTCAATAACAAATAATTTAATTGCTCGAAACGATGATTCATTATTATATATCACAATTCGCAACTTTGAATCATGTAAATCTTTGAGCAGCCGAACACTAATATGTTCCAACATCCTGCCATATCCAATAGACAGTGATGCTGTTTGTGAAGCCCAGTTACTACGATTAATCAATCGCCTTCCAAGAACGTGCCAAGTTTCAGTTATCCTAGCCAAAGACTATCATATGCAAGAACTTAATCAAAACTCTTGGTTAGTTGCCGTTGCAGACCCTCTACCTGTGACTATTAAATGTGGTTCCAGAGACGTTGTTACCCAAACAATCAGTACCAACGCCATAATCAAACTTCAACCAGAGTGCAGTGCATTTATTGGCAGCACCAAAGTTCTAGCGAAAAAATTTATAAATATTTATGATAATGTTACCTACAGCAACGTTCCAATCCAAATTCCATATGATTGCTGCAGCCATTATCCTGAGAAGATTCATATACCAGACTTGAAACCTCTTAAGTTACACGACATTGACACAGAAAACTTAAATATCGCTCAACATAAATTAAATGAATATTCTGATCAGTTGGACAGACTAATCAATCAACCATTCGTAAAGAAACATATCGGTTGGTTTACGATCCTGACCATAACTCTGATCATCAGTCTAATTATCCTGTACATATTTTGTAAATGTTATAGAAGAAAACCTAAAAACCTCAGTATTGGAATTGTCAATACCAATAGTGATGACTACCCACCTTCTCAACCAAGGTCCAGAACAAATTTTGTACAATGGAGAAGAATATTTCCAAAAAGGCGACCAAACATACGTGTTGGTGAACCAACAGAAGAATCTGAAGAAATAGAACTTAATCTGAACAAACACTCAGCTTGAAAGTTGCTTCCACGTACCAACTTTCATCTTGATGGGGGAGTTGTTATATCTATTCTCACCAGCTATTTCATCATACAAGTTATGCTAACCTTGGTTCCCAGACTATCAGATATCACCCGCCAACGCAGTTATTCAGAAAGCCAAGCTTATCTCAATAACAAAGTATCACATATCAGTCAACAACGTAGATCATCCTATTCTCATAAACAGCAGGTGTTACTTGTTTACGAAAACAAGTCTATACCGAGAAAGCTTCATCAGCAGAACCCACGTCCTGACCCAAGTGTTCAAGAAAGAAGTAAACAGTTCCCACTGAGTCAGCATAACGAAACATATAAATAGTTATTTTTCTTTTGTATACAGTTAGTTCAGTAGTCAGTACAGTACAGTTCAGTCTAGCTTGAATTCATTTTGTTAAATATTACTCTTTGCAAGTTGAAATGCATATATTTTAATCTGTATTATTTTTGAGTAATAAAATAATTTTTTAAAAAGTAATTTAGCAAGAAAGTGATTTAACATATATATATATATATATATATATATATATATATATATATATGTATTTTTCGCATGCATGGCCCTTAATTTAAGACTGAAATTTGAAGAAATCGGATAAATAGTTTTTTAGCTATGCCGCGAACAGACAGACTGACGGACAGGCATACCTACAGACAGATGGAATTGAGAAAACATGTTTTTCGGCATTTAGGGACCCTTAAACGTAAAGATCTGAAAAAATCTCACGAGGGAAGTAATAACTAAGTATCTTGTGTTTTTAACAAAAGTGTATAATATTTTTGCAAAATAAATTTTTTTTGTTATTACAATACAAAAAAAAAACAAGTTTTCTTTGCACAGGGTGGCCCGCATTTAAATAAATTGCACCGTATAAGTGGTTAGATTTTTAGGTCAACTGTTGTGTTGATTGTTCCACTGATTCGAACCGGCTTTCGACTTTATTAAGGCGCTTGCCATTTTGTATATTTTTGTTTTTGCCAACCAAAAAATTTTAACCAAATACATATTTAGAGAATTTTCTTATTTAGTCCCTCGGCATTTCATATATAAAATAATATTAAGTGGCTATCTTAATAATATTGCGTAATGTAATAAAAAAACTATTTTCTTTCTCCCTGTATATTTGTAAATAGCCCATCGAGATTTAATGGCTGGATAAAAGAATCACACAACATTTTGGTATTCCCTGTGTTTTCTGATTTGATTCGTAATGTTGGTGACCTTTGGACCCGCACTATAAGACCGCATTCGACTATACCTGGTTATTTGCTCCTAGGGCAATGAAAGAGTGTATAAACGCCAACTTTGCACCAAGGTAAATAAATAATACATTGTAAATATATTTTGTAAATTGAGTTACACAATTTAATATGCATTTTTAGTGTTCTCACAATTTATTGATTGCAAAAAAGGGTTAAAATCATAGAACATTAACTTAAAATTAGCTATGAAATAGAACAAAATAAAAACATATTAAATACGAATCACTCCCACCACACATTCTGAGACAGAATATAAACCACGCTTCGACATCTACTTGGGCGGATTTATTGCACTAAGTATCTTATCCCATGTGTACCATATTAACCATAGCATTAATCATAACTCCATCTTTATCCAAAGATGTTATATCTTCAGAATAGACACGTTTCTCATAAATAAATAAAACATGTTTAACTCTTGTAACATCTTTTAATCTGCTTTGTTTAATCCTTGCAACATTTGTTAACCCTAGGACATTCAATTCCAGTTTCGGTTAAACTCAATCTCCTCTTCAATTCCTTGTATTTCATCGATTTCATCATCAGATGAATCTCCAAATAGTGGATGATGCTCATCAGATTGTCTATGTTCGTCTGAAAGATCTCTCAAAGTATATTCTTCAGGCTCTTTCGTATATGTAGAAGTGCAGCATGTTGGTTCATTTACCTCAGTAAGATATGTTTCAGAATGAGCAATGCTTCTTCCAGGGGGAACAGTTAACTTTTTTTTCTTTCCACGAACTGTAAACTGAGTGGCTTTCTGCCTTTTTCCCTCTAAATATTGAATAAAGGAATTTTCAATGTTAGGCAATTGTGGGATATTGGTATTACCATTAATCACGTCTCTGGTCTCTACATTATTGTGGTGAGTCGTAATTAATCGCTCCAATAGTGGAGTAACATTACAAGGTACGATGCCGCACTTTTTGAACCCTGCCTTTAGAACTTGACACGATATTTTCACCATTAAAGATTGCTGTAAGGCTGGAAAGTGCTGCTTTTCGGGAACATTTGACCTACTTCCTAAATGTGTTTCCTTACACTGTGATAAAATTTCCCGCCACGCTGTCTTGAGTGGTGCAAATTGCGCAACATCTAAGGGTTGAGTTAAGTGAGTACTGTTAGGTGGCAAACAAACGAAATAAATATTATTTTTTCTACAGGAATCTATGACTTCAATATTTAAATGCGAGGATAAATTGTCCCCTATGAGCACCTTTCTGCTCTCAATTTTTTTTAGCCTTGGTAAAATAATAATGTTAAACCAGTCTGCAAATGTTTGTGATTCAAACCAATCGGATGAAGTATTTCCATAATGTGCCTCTGGTGGCCCATTTTCAGTCCATCCAGTAATATCACATTTTTTGCCAAAAGTAACTAAAATCAACAAGTAAAATTAGGCCAAAATATAGAAAAATGAATTCCATATACATTTACATGCATTAGACATTGGAAATCGGCCTAGAACTCGTCTTCTAGAGCATCGAACCAATTCGAATAATCTACGTAACCACACCTAATCTAGAAAATTCGATAGAAACATTCCATCCAATAGGATTAAAGCATTCAAGTCTTCCAACCAATAAGATTTACCCACGCTGCAATCGGATTGGTCTGTTCGATTCTAGAAATTCTATAAGTAAATTAATTAATTAAAAATAGTTCTAATCAAAATTTCATAATGAAACTTTGTACAAACAATCTCTAGTATATGCGCTTCACGCTCATATAAAAATCTTTACAAAAACATTATTATTTCTACCAAAAATTCAACGTTAAAAATTTCTCAAAATCTAAAAACTAATTATTTCAAAAAACTTTTAACATCCCCAAAAAGGCCTAATCAAATCCTACATTTCAGTAAAAGAATGATTAAAATCCGTTCAGAAACAACAGAGAAAATTAGCATTAAAGGAAAAAATTCAAAAATTCGAGTTCGTTAAATTTCAATTTTTCAATTTCAATCTTTAATAAAATTTTTTCTAAACCAGATAGACAAGTGCCGTAAGGACTAATCGAAAGAGACCCCTTAGGGCTACCTTGTATCAAAATTTGAAGAAGATATATCAAGAATTAACAAAACTATGAACAAAAGAAGATAGGCGTCGCAGATGCCACGCCTGGAAAAGGACGCCACGTCCGTAGCGCCTAAACGCGACGTCGGACGTCAAAAAGTCACTAGACGAAAAAGTTTTCAAATAAATTAAACTACACCATATCAAATTTTCAAGAAAATAGGAAAATTTTTGCGAGCAAAATTTTTCACTTTTTTGGACTTAGCCAAAATTTTGAGTAAACAAAAAACCAAATTAAAGGTATCAACTTGGGACCTTCACAGGATGAAAGCCCATACAAAAAGAAGAGTTTTATGTAATAAAACATTTTAAGAAAAAACTACCAGAAAACCATGAAATCGACGTTGGAAGTTATGCACCAGGACCTGGTGAAAATGTCCAATATCTATAAAACGACTAATAGAAAAAATCTGATTTTTCACAGGATTAAATATTACATAAAGAACTATCGTTTAACAAAGTTTTAAGGCTATACGAATTTTTTATTTTCAAAAAGAAAAAAGTTGTAATAAAAATCTGAAACTTGGCCAGAATACATATAAAGTAATACTATTCTAGGGAAAAATCCCAAACCAAGAAAATTCTCAAAAATACGGATCCCACGGGACTTTAAAGTTTCCAGGGAGATGTTTTCAAGAAAATCTTGTTCGAAAGTGAACAGAAAATACACCAGTTTCGTTCACGGGACTCCGCCCACAATCCACAGGATTGGTCCAGAGCGTGCAAAAGGGTGTCGCCGTGACGTCAAACTTCGATTAATATAAATATGGACAGATTTTTGTTTTGAAAAATTTCGATCTCTCTCCTAACGACAAGTAATACGTGTCAAATTCGTGAGTGCAATAGCTATTCTTCATATACCCTCCTAAGCGTCGGAAGCAGTGTTAATAGTGCGTTTCTTTTTGTCATTCTGAGTGATACAGCCGAAGCCTACTAGAGGAACCTTGCACTTTGTTCCCAACGTTGGATTGCGCCGGATCTTAGCTTCGAAAAGTTCCATTGCACTAAGGTTCTTAGTAGAGCTCTGATTGTGAAGATCGTCCTCGGGTCTTAAATCTGGTTCTCTTGATTTATGGCCTAGTAGGAGGCATCTGGAAGAAACATAACTGGCTGTATAAATTGCGCGAGGAAAAAGTTGTAAGTTGCTTTGCCTCTGGTCTCCTTCTCCTCTAAGCGTTCTCCAAGCTCAGTTTTTCTCCAGATCAAGTTTCCATTCTTTGCTCAAAACCTTAGCCTAACTTGTGTTCAAGTGTTAAAGTTAAAACTCTGTAACTTCTGGCATAAAATTATCACTCATTTTTTCAAAACGTAAACCTGTTTACCTTTGCTTATTTTGGGAAAATTTGAATTTGCTGTTCACTCTAAATTTTAACGAATTGCTCACTGATTTTTTTTTTTTTAAACATTTTTATAACTCGTAAATTTTTTAAATTACCGATTTTTGACTGCAAGCTTTTACTATCTTGTAACATTGTATATTTTATTTGATTTGTATTTTATGATCTACCCTTAATTGGGCGAATCATATTTTTGTAAACTTACTGATTGTGACAAATCTGATTTTGATATTCTCTTGTACTTAAACTTAATTGTTTAAACAAATTGTAAATAATAATTTACTTGATCTTGTATTAGGTAAGATAGGATCCTAGCATTAAGTACGCTTGGTGAATCCGATCTCTTTTAAAACTTAACGATCCCTCCAGAGACATAGCACGTCAGTTCCTGAAGTTCTCAATCTCTCTTAAGTGTAGAGGATTGTTTATTCTAAGGAACACTTAGCAAAAACAGTGCTCTTGATTTTGACAAAATTTGATTTTGATATATATATATTCGTGAATTTTGTATATATTATATAAGGTATCATAAACTTTAACTTTAACAAAATATTAATTTTTAATAATTTTTATTTTTAAATAATTAAATATTACAACATTTTCGCGTCTAATATCCCAAGCGGCGTGACCCGAGTGGACTATTAGATAGGGACTCTTGGCAAGCTTGAAAAGAATATCTTTTTGAGTTTTGATTTTAATTTTTATTTTGAAAATATCATTTTGATTTTTAATTTTTAAATAGCTTTGCCAACTTATTAAATAAGACTAAGATTTTACTGATTTTGACATTATTAATAATAATAAATAAACTAAATTTTAGTGTACATAAAAAGATATTCACTTAGTTAGTTCGACTATGTTAAGTATTATTGTAATTTGATACTAAAGTTGTAACTAAAAGATTTTACTGAGCAGTCACAGTGTTATTTTGATTAATATAAACAATAACAAATACGAGAGATTTGTTGTTATCTATTTTGACTCTATCGATTTTGATAAGTGAGCAAAAAGACAGTTTAGTAATTGTGGTCAATTACTATTTGTATGGACAAATACTGTTGAGCGAACTTTGAATAAATCTCAACGTTGAATAATCATAAACAATAAACTTAAAGAGACAAAGTATCTCCACGAACACTTATAGTGACAGTGCGTAGTGCTTTCTTAAACGTTTCGACTTGAGTTCGAAAGGTGAAATATTTAGTGGTGTAAGGACTTGGAAAAGCCTACACACGGCTACGGCCATATTGACAGGTTAAATTAAGTAAATAAAATCCATACGATTTTTTGTAATTAAACCTAGATTTAGACTTAGGGATAGGACTCCACTCGGGTGACGTTACTTTAGTTTTAAGTGACTTTCCCCCCGACTGACTCCCGTTGCTCCCTAATTTGTTTGTTCGGCAGGTCCGAACTTTGAAATCTTTAAACAAACTTTTTATAACTGACTACCAATGGCTACTCCTACTTCTGGTGTAGTTCCCAAGGGTGGTAGCTCAGAAGTCCATTCGCCCAGCAACACCGTCCCCCTTCTTGAGCCTATGCTCAATCTCTTTCCTGGCGAGGGGAACGAACATTCAAAAATTCCCCGGGTGAGTGGTGGGTGCCCGGCAAGCTTACCAAGCTTGCCTTTCAATGCCCCTGAATATATAGACAATCACGACAACTCATATAGGACATATTTAGTAGATACATTTGCCGGAGCATCCTACATGGAGGACATCTCCATGGAGGTACCCCGAAAAATAAATTTAGATCTGAAGTTGAATTAAATAAACAAAACAAACCAGATGAAACCCTGTTGCTCGATAGTAGCCGCGAGCGCGAATCTCTGCATACAATTTATGCTGACAGTTCGTTGGAACTTAGACAACAAAATAACAGAAAAACTTATTCGTTATTTGAGTTGAATTTCTCTCCTGACCGTCAGAGTCTGGGTGGGAAATCAGAAGTCGACCTCCTTTCTATATGCGAAGGCGGCGACAGGACAATTAACAAAAAACAAACTACAGGACAAAGGGAAGGAAGTTTGTATTCCTTGTTTTCAATGGAAGAAATGGAGCTCAGTGTCCCCGCAGGGGAAAAACGTGGTAAGAAGACTGTAGCTCCGCCCAACTTTCGATCAAATTCGAATAAAATCGAACACCCACAAGAACATGGCATTCTGTATGGGAAAACCCTTCAGGATCGTCCGTGTT
>JAUTXW010003142.1:0-53352 GCA_030620095.1 Kuschelorhynchus macadamiae | reverse complement strand
ATTTTGTCGGCCTCCAGGTAAACGTATCTCCATACATTTTAAAAAATGGTCTTCTTTTACCCAAAAATAGTCAATTTAGTTCAGTAAATAGTCATTTTGACACATATAAATAGACTGTTTTTTCAAACATTTTTATTGGGGGCCATTTTGTTTCATCATATTGGATTTCTACCAATATTTTACCAGTTCCTATCTGTGTCACACTAAAATAAAATAATAAGTAGCTTTTACAATGATCCACACTGCCATATAACAAATTTAATTTTTCTAAAAATATAAAGGCAATTGAATAAGAATTTTCTAACGTTGATTTTTTAAAGATTTTATTTTGTTGCCATTTTGTTTCCCGATTCTGAGTCTAAATTACAACTTTAACTAGTTTATCACTATTTTTACATGACACAATCCTAAAAAATAAAATAACAAGTGAAACGATTCAACGGGCAACAATCTGAGTATATTCTTTTGAACGATAATCATCCCTCATTGGTACTACAAATCGACTAAGAAAAGAAAACAATATCCTCATAATTCTTATCGCTTTTGAACTTCCGAATACACACAAATATTAAACTACTAAAGTTTTCTCCTTTGTGACATCGTAAAACAGAGTTGGAAAATCTTCCAAGTAAAGCTAAATTATATTTCACTCTTTTTTATTTTGGAAGACTCTCCATTCTATTACAAAGAAAGATTAACAATTTGGATAACTTGCTATTTTGTATAATTTTGTCGGCCTCCAGGAAAACGTATCTCCATACATTTTAAAAAAGCGGTAAATTTCTTTTACTTGCTCATTCCTTTGTAATACTTGATTTTTGTGCAAAATTTGAGGTAAATTGGATAATTAGTTTGCCATATTGGATTTCTACTTAAATGTAGATAACAATAAATTTTGGACCAAGATTTGAAGTTAATCTAAAAAGTAGTTTTTAGCTATGCCGCGAACACACAGACTGACAGACAGACAGATCGACGGAATTGAGAAAACCATGATTTTCGGCATCTAGGGAACCTGAAACGTAAATATCTGAAAAATACTTCGAAGGGTGATTTTTTCACCAGTATTTTACAAGTTTCTGCCAAAGCCACACTTGATTTTTGGGCGTAATTTAAAGTAAATTAAATAAACAGTTCTTACACTGATTTTTTTTAAGACCGCCATTTGTTCCATCATGTTGGATTCGTACCAATTTTTGTGCATAATTTAAAATCAATTGAAAAAGAACATTTTTTTCGTTGATTTTCTTAATATTTTATTTGGCCTGCATCTGGAAATCGTACCACAATTTTACTAGTTCATGTCTATATTACAGTTAACGCTTGCACACAATATGGCATGATTCTAATAAGTAGTTTCTCAGGCTAATATTTTATTAGGCCGCAGTCTTGGATTCGTACAATAATGTTAACAGTTCATTTCTGAGCATTAGTGGGAATTCTGAGACCATATTTCTCAGCAACCCTGTCTTCGTTATTGAAAAAAAAAAAGTCCTATATCGGCAATTATTATTATTATTTTTACACAAACGTGGTTGTATTCTGGGTGTCCGGACATAAACCGAAGACATACAGATCGACTATGGTCGGTCTAGGGCTTGTGTAGCTATCCAAACTATGCCCAATATTACGGCCTTCTGAATCCACATATTCCTCTTTCTAATATACTAAGTATTTTCATGTTTCGGGCCACAACCTTATGAACCAGGTCTTTGGCACTTATTACAGAAGGTAATATGTTCACCTTGTTACAATAGCCGCCCGCGCATTTCTCTTTTTGGACCGGAAATTTTTCAAATTTGTGTTTTGACCTTCGAAGTGCTCCAGCTCGGTAACTGTTTGTCGGAAAAATAAGCTTTTAGAGGTCGATCGTAGAGGATAAATGGGCGCTTCTTTTGGTAGAAACGCGTTTAGAGCTTATAATAAGGTGGCAGTGGCGTCCAATTTAGGCACACTTTTTGAAACTCCGATTATTCAAAATACAGGTCGCTATGTTTAATTTTCGCCAAAATTATTCTTCGGTTATACAGGGCGAGCCATTTAGAAATTAAATTGCAATTTTATTTTCATACATTTCACTATGGTTTTACGTTTAGCCCTGTAGCATATGAATGGTTTACCCTAGGCGAATCAAGTAAATATGCAAAAAACGTCTTTATTTCTTCTAGAGACTGAAGTGAAAATCAGCTTAATCAGGTGTAGGGGTGAATTTTGAGAAATTTTTGAATTGTAGCGTGTCCAAATCTGTTTGCCATTCTCTAGCCATGGGTAAGTCGTAAGGGTAGCTACTGGGATAAAAACGATTTAATATCAAAAATTCCATCTTTGTGCTGCAAGACATTGATTCACATTTTTTTGTCCAAGTAAAATTGGGTAAATCTAGTTTCGGAGTAAAAATCTATTATTTTTCAATTTGCCGTTAATTTACCAATTTTTTGGCCTGGTTCTGCCTGTGTGCTTTGACTGCCATGTCATAATAAGTTTGACTGGGACGCGATATTTTAACCCGAAATGCCTCCAAATTTACCCAAATATCTGTTGAAATGAAGGTCATTATAATACAAAATAATAAATACATGGATGGTGTGGAGACTTAAAAATATGTAAATTTAAGTTTTAATAATTAAGGGATTTTCAGATATAGATAGATTTTAGATAATAGTAAGCATGTTTACTTCTTCCAGTATGTTTAGTAACGGTTGGTAAAGTACAATGGGAATAATTACTCTCTTCGTTATACTCAGGACTTAGAAGTAATTATATTCTTATTTTTTGCTTTATATCTATGGATTATCCGGTATTTAAAGTGTCGCTGACTTTGTTTGTTTTATGGTTTCGTGTTATATATCATGTACGGGGTGTTAAAGGAATGCGGTTCAGAGTAGTGGCATTTTCCATATTAAGTACTGCGTATAATGAAGTTATCACTTTTTCTAATTTCTAAAATCCTATCATATACTATATCATTACTTTTCTCATATATTGTATTATTAATATACTTAATTAGGGGTAGTATTGTAATCTAGATATTTGAAAAATATATATAAGTTGGGTTATTTTTCGATGTTTTAGCCTTAGAAAATGAAAAACATATTTGAAGAAAAAAATATAATGCCTGTGTCTATGTGTACACAAAATGCGCGGGAACGATATCTTGAGAACAATCAAACTAATTCATGTTAAATTTGTACCAAAAATAGTCTGGGTCGCGTGATAAAATTATGAGCTAGCTCCGTGACAACAAAAAAAAATCAAAATACGATTATATACAAAAAAAATAAGAAGTAGAGAAGATAAAAAAAATATATTCCAGAAAAATTAAACTTGCCCTAAAAACGGTGAAACACGTAAAATGTATTTTACTATTTTGTAAATATAAAGATTTTTCCACTATGTAGGGTAGTTTGTAAGGATGGAGAAACTGCCTCCTGAAAACGAAAATATTTTTTTTTATTGTAAAGCGGTTAGTTAAAAAAAAATCCATGAAGCATTTCTTTGATATCTACCTACATTAAATATTTTCTACGCTATACAGGGTTGCCCTTGGGAACACTAGCATTCCCAATCATAGAAATATTTAAAATATTTTTATATCCATTAACGATTAGCTCTTTTAAAAATCGGTAAAACAGGACAACTTATTTTCTTTTGTTGCATACAAAGACAATTTTTTGTATACAGGGTCAATCTAAGGAGGTGCAACAGCTCCCTAAAAGTAGCATTAAAATTTTAGGTTTCCCGTTTAAGAGGTGAAAATGCCAAATCTGTTTTATATTTTGTATATACATTTTTTTTTGACTACACAGGCTTATTTAAAAAACTGCTTTTTAAAAGTGAAAATATTTATTTTACTTCAAGAACTATTAATATTTTGAAAAAAATAATAAAACTTAAATATTTTATTATATATCTTTTGAATTTAGATTTGGGATTTCTTTATTAGAAGGGGTCTTCAGTGATTTAAAAAAATTTATAAAATCTTAGTGCTGACAAAATGGTTTTAGACTAATTTTTAAATGAATTTAATTATTATTAGTTTTGGGTTTTCGATAATAGATAGAATCTTTGTGGTTTCCGGTAAAAATATCAGTTTGTTGTCAGAGCTAATTTTTAGTCCAACATTTAAACGGTATTTTAAAACGTATCTATTTAAGATTTTCCCTACTACTCAGTATTTTAGATATACATGTTTTTCGATTTAGAATTGACAGCTGGCAAACTGTCAAAAATGGCAACATAATATGGGCCTGAAGTCTTACTTTCGAGACAAGTTGTCGACTCAGACTCTAGTCACTATTGTTTCCATCCTGTCCAATAGTGACGGGATGTTTATATATGTCTTGTTATTATTATTATTTTCATTTGTTTTCTCTTAATGCGGTAAAGTTGAAATCATCAGCTCTAAGACAAGATGATAAACTGTCTATGTTTTATAATTAATTAACTTCGCGACAATGCGGCAGAGCAACTACTGAAGATCACTGACGCTCTGAATCTCGACTATTAATGCTTTAGAGAGGCCCAGAAATATTAGATTTTCTGCAAGGTTCTTTGGAACGATACCGGTAGACGAGACAACCCGTGCAAGAATTTTATTATGAATATTGTTACCTTTATTATTATTATTAGTAATATTTAATTAAACTGTGTGTTAAAATAGTGACAGGATCTGAAGTCCGAAATTGGATTATGTTTCTGTATGCCAAAGGAATATTGCTGTTAAGAGCAATTAGATGTGGCCTAGTGTAAAATGTTTTATATTTAAATATAGCCTTCAGTATCGTTGGTTTAGCATATTAAGCATAAGATATTTCCACTTTATGTAATCATCTATTTCTGCAATGCGGTTAGATTTTTCCGACATTTTGCATAATAATTCGTTCCATTTTCCGCTAAATTTTTAGCTACATCTAACAATAAACCAGAAAAAAACTGTAAATGAGCATGCATTTTTTACAAAGTTGAACGCGTGCTTGCATATTTCATTAATTCAATGCATATAACTTTTGTTTCTAAATTTAGTGAATAATTGTTAGAGCAGTGACTGGATGTGACAGCAATGAAAATAAAACCGACGGGGAAGTGTCCACATTTTAAATTTATTTTTTGTTTATGCACACTTTCAAAATATAGTTGCAGTAAATTGCTCAGGTATAGAAGCAAATGTGTGTTATGTTCTAATTATTCATAAAACTAGTAGGGATATAAATTGTTACTCTTTGATTAGATGAATTAGATTTAATTGATGATTTTTTTTATATCAGTGCACTTGAAGTTGGAAGTGTTACTTATAATTCTCACTTTTTGAACTAACAGCGGGTTATTTTTTCTCTTATAAAACACTTTTTAATTAGAAAAGTATAATATTTAATTTTGAATTAAGTTATGTACAAAATATAAAAAATACATTTATATTGGTATAGTTGACAGGTTAATACAGCCTTCTATTATCGAATATCGGTAACACACTAAAGATGCACTAGAGATCAACAATTATCCGAAATATTTAATTACTTCAATTTTTAAGAAAATAATACAAACCTTTATTTTCTTTTTTTTTAATAAACAAAACATAAGAATAATATTAGCTAATCTTAAGGCAGAAATTGTTTCTATAAAAAATATCTATTGCAGAATGGTTACTCTGAAAGGTTAATAAGCATCGTGAGATCGTAGCGATACAATAATGGCGCGTTCGTTATAAACGTATTTTGAAGTGCGAATGCATGTTTAGGTATTTGGGGAACGTAGGCGGAAACATCGCCATGTATAATACAAGACATGAAATCATAAAGATAACCACTGTATAATGTAGCAGTACATTATACTTAGGCCCAGGCCTTGGTGGTCTGTCAAAAACATAAAAAAAATCGGTAAATTTCCTTTCTCTCTCGTTATGAATATTTCCTTTTATTAGAAGTACTGAAGTGTGACCCATATTAGTTCCGCAATAGTCGATTAGTAACATAGATGGATATACTGTCTTTTCAAACGTTTTTATTGGGCGCCATTTTGTTCCACCATATTGGATTCGTACTGGTTTTAGATATTTTACCAGTTTCTACCTACGCCACACTTGATTTTTGGGCATAACTTTAAATAAATTAATATATATTGAATTCGTAACAGTTTATCCCTATATCACATTTAATTCTTGTGCAAAATTTGAAATTAATTGAATAAGAATATTTTTTCCGCTGATTTTTGAAACATTTTATTCGACCTCCATTTGCCGCCGCAATGAAGAATTCGAACCACAATTTTACTATATTTCTATATCGCCCAAAACTTGAAATTAATCTAATAGTTTTTCAGGTGATATTTTATCAGGCCGCCATCTTGGATTCGTACCAAAAAATCAAATCATTTTTATGTAACACTTGATTCTTATGCAAAATTTGAGGTAAATTGGATAATTATTTTTTTAGTAATAATGTTTTTAACATTTAACCAGGCCGCTATTTTGAATTCGTAACACAGAATTTTGTGTTGGTATCCACAGGTTACTTGTTCCTTAGGCACCTTGGCGTTGTTTTATAGTAAAATAAGATTTATTTTTAATAAGAAATAGAACTCTTTAAAAAATTGTTTTTAGACCGTGCTTCCATTCACTTGAATTTTTTAATTTAATAAATTAGTTTTCTTTGTTTTTTATTGTATATTATTGTTTATTCCTTCTCAATTCTATTAATTTCTTTGGTATTTTCATTCTGTAAAAGATGAGGATATTAAAAAAACCAGCTACAAGGTATGAAAAAGTTTTTATTCGACATTTTCGACATTTGTAACGTTCCATGAAATAATGTGATAATAAAATTCCAAATTTTCACCACTAACATATTGTATAAATTTTACATATCCTGGAGTTGTAGAATCGTAAACAAATTCCCTATATTTTGAAACTGTAAAGACTTGTTTGATTTCAGTTTCGACTGGCTTGCAGGTTTTTTTGTAATACTGTGGCCGTCTGTTTTTGTAATCGGTAATATCACGGTAAGAGACCTTTTTAAACTGAAATGGGTTGGCGATCCTACTTCTCGAAAATCATGTCTTCATATTGTTCCGGGACATATACTATGTCATGCTTTTTGACTACCCTTTTTAATGTTCCGAAGTCGCGATCACATGGAAGAAACGGGTGCCCTCGGATAGAGAAGTAATGATAAATCTTTGAAAAACGTCCGGTTTCCTGAAGAGTTAACAAAAATCGAGCCATAGTATTGTTTTGGTTCTGCCTAGGGCAACCGTCTGAAAAAATATGCAATTCTCGAACTTCAGCTGAAATGTGATTTTGAATGTAGTCATATAGAAAAGTACACACTTCATTTGGCGTCTTTTTAGCCTCTCCTTCGTGATAGGTATAAAAATATCCACTCGAGTCCGTTAGATTGTGAATCTCAAATAAGTATACCCATAGCTGTCTGGAATAAAATATTTCCTGTAGGGGAATATTGGGAAGGGGTAGGTTCTGCATATAATCAAATGAGATTCCAGCCACTTGTGGTTCACCTTTACATAACTTTTGAACTTCTTGTAACTGATTATAAAATTGTTGAGCAGGCCTTTTATGAACCATTATTTCAGCTGGCACTATCCGCTTAGCGGTGTCATTGAGATTAAGATTTCTTAGAGTTCCTAGTTCTTCGCAAGTAGAACAGACATCCACTTGGGTAGCCCAAATAGAAGTTGAAAGTTTTCCTTAAAATATTTTAAGTAATATTCATATTTTACTTTATTTGTTAATTCGAGGTACTTTTTAAGAAACAGGGAATACATTGCCTTTAGATTTAGTGTTGCATCCAAGTAAAATTTATGTTTGAATTATAATGTGTCGGTTTTTTTGGGAAAGATTCGATGAGTTCTTTAATCTTGGCTAATATATTCGGCGACAAAACATGAGGTCTTGTATTATGTTTTCCTCCCATGTCATGAGGCGATTTTCCTGCTGCGAATAAGGTGCTTAAACGTTGAACCTATCTATGAGACAGTGCATAAATACTCATAAATGCTTGTTTGAAAACAACTTTGCGTTGACTTATATTATTTATTACAAAAAAAAAGAGAATGAATTATTTTTTTTAAAGGTATTATCTTCGGTATTACCTTGATTGGGTTTAGGTCTTTTACATGGTTTTACTTTTATGCAACCCATTAGAAATATATCTTGCTCATTCTTTGGTTGACCAGCGTACAACTTGGAAATATCGCTTTTAACTTCTTCGGAAAAAAGTTCTGTGCATTTCCGGTTACATCTGAAAAGAAACGTATTTTTTAAATGGATATTCTCACGCTGAGAAAATATTCGTGGGATTGAGAGGAACTAAACAGCGATGTCGATATGGAAATTTTGCGGTAAACCATTAAACTTTACGCAATACTAACCGAAGGAGAAAATTTTTCTATATTTAAGTACTTTTTATTCGCTTTTTGTAACACCCTGTATGCATTTAAAAAAATATGTAAGAAAAATAAACTGAAACATTTATTTTGTTTAGGCGTTTTTTTCGAAAAAATTAATCGTTTTGTAAATGAAAACGATTGTAATAGTCAAGGGGCAAATTCAACACCTTGATATTTAAGTTTCAAAAAATTCCTTTTTGTTAAACCTTTACACCGCACAATCCAACTCTATACCAAAATTCAGCTTTTTATGTCAAGATATTTGAGTAGGATTGTGATTAATCAGTGGCCAGTTTTTTTAAAACCTTCTGTGTATTAGATTTGTAAATCTTGAAATATGTAAAAAATAAAAAATTACACGTATTCAGCGCTTTTTTTGAAAACCTGAGCGTTTTTTTAAATAAAAATATTTTAATATTTAAGATGCGGTTTCATTTTCCTTGTATCTGTACATCCTGCAATGAAACCGTATACAAAAATTCGGCTTTTGCGTCAAGGGGTTTGAGGAGGATCGTAACTAATCAGTGACCCGAGTTTTGAAACTTAAAGTACGTAATTTCTGTGTACCAAAATTCAACTTCTTATGTAAAATTCAACTTCTAATGTCTAGCGGAGTGAGTAAGCATTATTACAGTTTTGTAGTCAAAAAACTGGGACAAGCTGGCATACTAAATGCACCCAAAATTTTGCAGTTAATGTTTTCTAAAAGAATTCGGCCTGTCCCAATCTTAAAACGGTACAAATTCAAGTGAAAATAAAACAAAGTATGGTACTTATTGACAGGGCGGACCAGATCTCTTTTCGCTTATAGTATTTCCGGAAGTACTGCTTATGTATGATTCTCCTGCCATGTTTATGTTTTGTCGCCTTCCACATTTTTTCATTCCTAGCCCTCTTTTTGCGTTGCTGTTTGTCATCATGATCATTTCCACCTTCATTATCTGGATTTTGCATTTTAATTATTTAAACAAATTATATACGTATTCTTTTTCTAGATTTTTGCACTCACTAACAGTCCGAACCGGCTTGAAAACTTATACTAAATAACCTCGAAAATGACAATAATCGGCTGCCGCGATGTCGTAGTCGAATGCGTACTGAGTGGAACAACGGTCTATGCGAAACACATGGACCGTTCTTCCACTCAGTTTTTTGCGAAGAGGGGTGACATTAGGCAAACGGTATTAAATTTTGGACCTGTCTAGCTCAGTCGATGGATATACGGTATTTGAACAAAATGGCTATTTCAGTTTGAAATGTCAAAAATGTGGACCGTTCTTCCACTCACCGATTCAATTTATTTTAAATTATGCCCAAAAATCGAATGTGGCATAGATAGAAACTGGTAAAATATTTGTACGAATCTAATATGGTAGAACAAAACGGCGCCCAATGGTTTGAAGAGAAGTCAGTATTATTAATTTAGTAAATTACTATTTGCGGACTAAATTGGATCAAAGGAAATGATTTTTAGGAATATTTTTATAACATTTCACTAAGCCCCCATTCTATTTTGCTAGATGTTAACAAGTCATCCCCATGACCCTTAAATTTTGACCAAAATTTGAAGGCAATCGGATAAGTAGTTTTTAGCTTTTCCAAGAAAAGACAGACAGGAAGACCGACAAAATTGAGAAAACATGTTTTTTTTGGCATCTAGGGATCCTAAAACGTGAAGATCCGTAAAAACCTGGGAGGATGATTTTTCCACAATACTTCCCCTTTACGAGGAAAGTGAAAAGAAGAACATTCCAATCCAGAAGAAACATTATCGTTTTATGTCAGCATTTTAATCATACATAATAGGGAAAGACGTTAACATCAGGCATAGCGGAACACACCTATCGGATACAGTGATCAGAGGTTAAATTTTTACATAGGAAGCAGCACTGCTAAACCGAAAGTTCATAGAAGCAGCTTTCATACAAAAAAATCCAGGTATTTTCAGAAAGTTCTGCCTGGATATTTCAAACAGGTGGAAGCCGCTTCATGCTCAAAGTAGCCTTCTTAAACCTCACAGCTTAGGTAACCATGGGGCGGATACTTCACGCATCACCGCACACGTTTAATATATAAGTTCATGTTTCTAGAACAGCCATTTCAAACTTAAAGTCACTGGTGGCCCAAAAGCATAAAGACCATCCACTAGGTGGGCCGCAAAACCTTATCTTAAAGAATACAAACTACTGAAAACCTTGAGAAAAAGTACTATTATAGGACAAGTCTGTTTATTCAATTTCCGCCAAAAAGGACATTACAAAAAACTACAAACATTAAATTCTTTTCCCAGATATTTGACATCTTTTGTCTTTAATTAAGTTGTCTATTTGTGGCGTGAATTTATCGGCGGAAAAAACTTTTAAAACTGCGTCCAAGTGTGCGTCCGTCAATCGCGATCTTGCAAGAGATTTGTTTCCTTTTATCAAAGAAAATATTTATCAAATTTTTGTTTTAAATGGGTCTGACACTGAATCTCAATTACTTCCATTTGCAAGTGAGGGAGAACTTTATCAACATCGATAGTGAAAAGACCAGTAAATAGAGAAAAATTGTTTTCTTGGGTCTTAAAATCCTGAAAACGCTTCTCAAATTCTGCCAAAAGACTTCTTATTTTCTCTGAATATATTTTCTATGATATTGGGACACTAGTGCTTTCCTGATATGGCTTATAAGTCAGAAAATGTGACAGATTATCCTCTGCTAACTGTTTTTCCCACAACATCATCTTACACTTGAAAGCTTTCACATGATCATGCATATCTGTAATAACTTGACGTGGTCCTTGCAATTTCGTATTTAAGTCCGACAAGTGTTTTGTGATATCTACTATAAATGAAAGATCTTGTAAAAAAGGTACATCGCATAATAAGCTGACATCTTCTCCTTTTGTTTCCATGAAAACGAGTATTTCTTCTTTGGGTTTCCAAAACCGGTCGAGTACCATAGAACACGAAAGCCATTGCACTCTGCATAATATGTTAAACCAGTGTACTCACTTTCTAAATCACGTAAAAATGCAGAAAACTGTCTCTGATTAAGGCCTCGTGACCTTATGAAATTTATAATTTTTTTCACTGACTTTTAAACACTTTCCAACTTGATGCCTTTTTAACATAAAACTTCTTCGTAGATTATACAATGAATATGATGAAAATCTGGTTTGTCATTGCCCGTTTCTCTGATCTTTCTCTATTTTAACGAAGCCATTTTTTACTCCAGTCATTGAAGAAGCTCCGTCTGTTGCAACGGAACACAGTTTTGACAAATCTAAATTGTACTTTTGCAGAAGTCCATAAACAGCATTGAAAATATCCTTCCAGGTTGTTGTATCATGCAATGGTACTAATTCCAGTAATTCTTCATACACATTCATACCTGTCAAAGGCACGAAGAAAAACAGCGAGTTGCGCCACACCACACACATCCGTACTTTCGTGACAGGCAATAGAAAATGCAATGAAAGAGTCTGATTTTGTTTTTATCTGATCACTTATATTGGCAGCCAACTCAGTAATTTTTTCAACGACAGTATTCAGGGACAAGGATATATTTTGAAATGCCTTCACGCTCCCGGGACTTACAATTTCCGCGGCCTTTACAGGGCACTCCTTTATAAATTCACCTTCAACAAATGGTTTTGAGTGTTTCGCGATCAACTCCGACAGTACGTAGCTCGCTTGAAGGACAGATTCATTTTCTTGCTTTGGACGTGTAAACATAAGCTGCTGATCTTTCAACCGTGATTTTAACTTATTTAACTTTTCGTTTCTGACCATGCCTGTATACTTGTCAAACATAGTTTTATGAATATCATAGTGACGTTTTGTATTATATAATTTTGGAACATCGACTTTAGTATTACATTTCAAACAAATAATTTTTCCTTCACTTCACAACAAAAAAACTCTAATACGGATTGTGATTTCTCGAGTTCTTTCCAGATTGTTCAGATAGCGTCATCTGTGTTTTTGCGCGATAGAATTTCATGGAACAAGCCAGATAACGTTTGGCTTTAGGTTTTAGGTTGAGTATGTGTAGTTCATCCTCCTAAACATAGATGGCACTATGTACAATTGTACATTTTAGTATACCAATCGTTGTTGCCGCGGCGCGCGCTTTCAAAAACGGGTTTCAACTTGTTCGCGGGCCGCATTATCTGGCTGTTTTCAAAACTGATTTGGGCCGCAGAAAAATGCTCAGTGGGCCGCATGTTTGACATGGCTGCTCTAGAATGAGTATTTTTTTAATATTGAACATTAATAACGGACAACAGCATTATTTTTTGTCGTCGTTGAAAAACATTGTTTACAGTTCGAATAAGTATAGTGATTTTGTGCAGTGATAATGTGCAAACATGGGGAACGAAAAACAAAGCCCACAATAGAAGAATACTATAAGATCAAAGCGTACATCAAAAACCTATTTCTTACTAATGATGCCCTAACAGAAGAACTTCGAAAACTTCATGAAGAACAAATGAAAACGATGCAAAAGCACTACGAAGAAAAGTTGAAAAACTATGAAGAGAGTATGGAAAAAAAAGATCAAAAACTGGAAAGATTACAAGAAACGGTAAGCAAACTTTCGAACTAAATTTCTTACAAACCTCTCAATATCCCTACAACTGACAATGATTCTAGTCATATGAGTGAAGATTCCGAACGGAAGCTCGACAATTAAGGATTCCAAACTGCCCCTCACAAAAAGCGTAAGAATCCGATACTCCCAAATACAATCCAAAATACATTTACTACAAAATCCCATATTTAGTTTCCTGCTCTAACCCCAAAAGACTTTGTCAGTCATATCCTAACAAACCAACCAATAGTTATCAATCACCACAACCCACTTCTAAACCAAAAACTATAATTTTAAGGTTTAAACAAAAATACAACAATTATATTGCCCTCATAAATACTTCAGAAGACATCCGATTCATCCCTCCAACCCCACTAGACTACATTGTGCTTGTAATCTTGCCCAAAGCTGAAAAAAGAATTCGTGATCTGCGTACACTAGATGATATAGCCATTAAGGTCGAAAGTAAAAAAACAAATCGAGAACAACACAGTGCCATTACTGTCAATTATTCAGCCACTCACAATTTAAATGTGCAGCAGCTTCAAAATGTCAAAAATGCTCCGACTCGCCTCCCATTTTTGGATGCACACTTAAGAAAGTAGCACAGTACATCTGTGCTAATTGTGGCGGCAACTATGCGGCCAATATTTAGGAGTGTATCTTAAACCCCGAATAAAAATGTCTCCCTTAACTTTCCTGTGGTAATCGATATCATTAAAAAAGCGACTTGAAGATTACGAGCACCGAGGGCATGGGACCCTATCACAATTAATTCAATCATTTGCGACAATGAAAAAGCAACTGAAGGTGTTCATGCATAAGCCATTTGTTAACATAAACCCGATGATGACGAGTAATTCTATCTCTCCAACTCATCTGATAAGAAAAGTCTCTTATATTCTCGCAAGCACCTCAGAAATATACACTCCCAAAAGGTACCTTACTGAGAGGTAACTCTCGCCCCTTAGGGAAACCTATCTTTACACTGGGCCATGGTTCCGTGAACATAGGTCTGGTATAAATAGCTGGACTAAGTCTCTCAGTGTTTCAATATCATGAGGTAAAGATCCCTGAAGTTGTCTCGTGCAACCTATGGCGAAATGTTGGAAACTGATTTAATGTGACATAGTTTAATTCCAAGAACCATGATACCTTAACGAGTATTTATATATATCTCAAAAAAATGCTTTTTGTGTGTTAGTTAACATCAAATGCCAAATTTTGAATAAACAAATTAGCGTAGAACCTAAATGACTAATTCGGTTCTGGTGGGATTTTTCCTTCTAAATAAACCGCAGTCTTGACATACTTATTGTTTGAGACACTTTTAAGATTCAAGGATATTACTTCTCCCTTTTCATTATTGTCTCCTGTTTCCGTTTCTTATACTTTGGCTTACAAGTTAACGGCTTTTTGTAAAAAGGAAAATCTAAATGTAATATATTTCCGCGTTAGAAAGCAACATTTCATGGAGATAATATCTTATATAGTTATATTAAAATTACGTTATTTTTACAAGCTTTTATTTAACTTGCTTTGTGCAGGGTGATCCAAAGGAAGGTACAAAATGGCTTATATCTCCGTTGTTATGATGAAAAAGAAAGTTAAATAAAATAAAATATAAACGTAACTGAGATTCTTATGAAGAAATTAAATTTATTTTCGAAAAAACCATTGTTCATCAAATAAAAAAGATATATGATAAAACTATTCGGTTGGTTCTTATTCTAAATTAATGTAGTAATCTATATTTAACTAAATTTTTAGAATCTATGAAAAAACTGAGCAAGTTGTGTATTACATGTTCTATGTAAAAACATAACCGTTTTCGAGATATTTAAGGTTATGAAAAATCTATAATAACAAAAACAAATGAAATTCATCTCCAAAATTTACAAAAAGAAAATATATAAATAAATCGATGAAAATATAATCCAAATTAACATTCGAATACATATTTCAAGGCCTACTTGAAATATTTATCCAAATGGTAAAATGCCCTATATTAGTATCTTTACTTATTTAATAACATATTTTTTTCTCTTTTCTAGGTAAATTTCCTTTAGCCGGAACGGCCCTCATTATAAATCGCTCCTTTTATTAGAAATGGTGAAGTGTGACCCCATTCATTCCTCATATCCTTACTACTTATTCATATATAATATCTTCTCAAACATTTTTTTGGGTGCCAATTTATTCTATTATATTGGATTCTTGCCAGGTTTTTACCTAGGCCACCTGGGCATAATTTAAAAATAAATCGAATATGTAATTTCTACACTGGTTTTTTTAAAAAATATAATAGACAACCATTTTGTGTCGTCATGAAAATTTTTTTTTTCAAATTTCAATAGGCCAACATTTTGTTCGGCCATATTGAGTGTTTACCAAAATTAGGCTATTAAAATTACCACGTCAACCTCGTACAACCCTTAATTCCTGACCACAAAAGTAGTTTTTTAGCTAGGCCGCGAACTGATAGACATAGCGACAGACAGGCCGAGGAAATTTAGAAAACATGTTTTTTGGCATCTAGGGTCTCTAAAACGTTATTATCTCTAAAAATTTGGCAGGGTGATTTTTTTCATGATTACAATTAGTTTATTTGGCCGCCATTTTGTTCGGCCGTTTTGAATTCGTATCTAATAAATAGCTGATGTTTTTAATATTTTACATTTTGTTTCGCTATATTGGATTATTAACAAAATGTTACCAGGTTATCTCCACATGACTCTTTATGTTTTGCCCAAAATTTGAAGTCAGTCGGGTAAATAGTTTTTTAGCTATGTCTCGAAGAGACAAACGGACCCTGAAACGTAAAGATCTGAAAAAATCTCGGGGGGTGATTTTTTTCACGATTGCAGTACACGCAAACGTAAAATTTATTAAAATGTTTAAATGCCGTTTGTCTGACGAAGCTACAGTGTTAGCGAAATATATGTCACAAGTTGTGAATAAAAGTGAAAATCTAAAATTATTTAAAGTGTTTTACTTACATTATTGATAATGGATTTTCATCAAGTAACGACCCAATATATTTTTTTTATTTCTGTTTTTAATTAGGATTGACCGGATTCAGTTGAAATGCTTTAGCCTTATTACTGAGTTAATATCTATTTGGTGCAGTATCAAATGTGATAGCGAAACTTTCTGGATCTGGTAAATAGCTTTAGGTCCCTTGCTAACTGTTTGTTATCTGCTGCCTTTTCGCTACCTGTCAGAATTTTGGTGCCCGCACCTGACTTTGCTACATGCTTCTATGACTTACCCCGAACGAGCCGCTCAATAGACCTAGTGACATTTTTATTTTTTTTTTGACAATAAAAAAATAACCTGTATATGTTTTATCAATTTCGTCGGTTCGTCTGTCAATTTGTCTGTCGGTTTGTCTGTCTGTTTGGCAGTTCGCGGCATAGCTTTTTTTCACCAATTTTTGAGACGCTCTATAGAATGACCTGGCTTAAATATCACTATCGTCTATGCGTCATTTTGTTGCCTGTTTCTTTAGAATCATTTGGTTTTTTAAATGATCGTTTTATCTTTTTTTTAGAGAAAGTGCAGCCCTATATGTAAAGTGCTGTTTTTACTAAATAAAAATATAAAAAGACTGCGTATCTATAGACCACATTTATTTTAAGCAATAATCAAACTTTTAATTTAAATTTTATAAACAAGAACTTAAATTAATAACATTTTATAAACAAGAACTTAAATTAATAACGAGTGTTTCCCCCTCTGGCCCTTGTTACACTTTGTAAACGCCTTGGCATGCTTTCAATCAGTCGTGCAATTGAATTTTGGGAGATGTGATCCCATTCTTGAACCAGTGCTTTTCCAAGTTCCTCTAAACTGGCGGGTACATGTGAACAACTACGAACACGCTTACCAAGCTGATCCCAAACATGCTCAATTGGATTTAAATCCGGGCTCCTAGCTGGCCGTGGCAAAAGATGTATGCCCACTTCGTCCAAATATTGCCTCACAATACGAGTAGTGTGAGGTCGGGCATTATCATGCATAAAAAGGAACTCCTGTCCTATGAAATCAGCAAACGGTACGACGTGTTCAGCCAGTACATCAATATAACGCTCGCCATTGAGCGAATATCTTGGTAATATGCAAAGTTCTGTGAACGCTACGCGGGAAATCCCAGCCCATACCATCACAGAACCATCTCCAAAAGGTTGCTTTTCTGCAAACATTTCCTCAGCGTACCTTTGGCCTTCCTGCCTCCAAACTCGTTGACGTCCATCGGAAGAATGTTAGCAAAACCGTGATTCGTCGGAAAATACTAATTGGGACCACTGTCGTACGTTCCACTGATTTTTTCACGTGCAAAATTAACTCGAGATAAACGATGTTCTGGTAGTAATCTTGGACCATTTGCTTGTACTCTTGTCTGTAATCCTCTCTCTTTAAGCCGACGACGCACTGTCTCATTTGTATTTTTATTACGAACCTCAAGTAAATGTCTCTTTACAATCACGGCATTCTGAAAAGGCCTTCTTAAGGTTTGCAGGGTAACAAACCTGTCGTCTAAGTTTGATGTAACTCTGGGACGACCCGATGCTATTCTTCTCACAAACTGCCCAGTTTCTAGAAACCTGTTCCTTGCCCTTCTAGCCATGGTTTCTGGAACAGCCACTATTCGTGCGGCGTTCGCAACGCTCCTTCCATCATTTACTAATGCTACAATCTGAGCAACTTGCTCTGGACTAATTTGTCGTGCCATTACTAATGAAAACAAAGCTTCCAAACTGACAGAAAGTCTTTTCAAGGCTAGACATTTCAAAGACATTTTAAATTTCAAAGCACTCTACGCCTTTAAAATTCCATTTTTATTGAGTGTAAAGGAAATTACAGTAAAACATCACTTTACTTACACTGGTTTATATTTTCTAAGAAGAAAGATACGACGGTCATTCAAAAAACAAGATGTTGCTAAAGAAACAGGCAACAAAATAACTCATAGACGATAGTGATATTTAAGCCAGGTCATTCTATAGAGCGTCTCAAAAATTAGTGAAAAAACACAAGTTTGCGTTTGACCCTGTATATTATCCAGCATTATTCCGAAGTTTAAATTTATATCACAAAATCATTGTGAAAAGGTATCGAAATAAATTGCAAAAAAAATTAACAGAATCTAAGAATCCATTCAAAAATTATTAAGGGTTGAAATTGATACAAATTTTAGGCTCGCCACTTTTTTTGTGGGCCAGTGTATTTAAGTCAACAATAACAATTACGGGTCAAAATCACAAAAATCAAGTGTTACATAGGACTGGTACTGGTAATATTTTGGTATGAATATAAGGAATCAATACAAAATGATGTTCTAATTAAATATTTATAAATTCAACCTGGAACATCTATAGTATACTATAAAAATTAGATTAGTTTCAAATTGTGTGCAAGTATTAAGAGTAATATAGAAATAAACTGTGGTACGGATTCAAGATGGCTTAACAAAATGTCGGCCAAATAAATTGTTTAAAATGTCAGCGTAACAACATTTTATTCAGTAAAAACTATTTATTGAATTTATTTTAAACTAGCTAGCTCGGAAGACCTTATTCTGCCTTTTCCGTTAGCTGACGCGATGAGTCAGTGGAATTATAAGAATATGGCGCGCACAAACCACATCGTTCAGAAATGTTATTGAAAAAAAAACATATTCGTTTTATAGAGAAAATGCGCAATAAAACAATACAAAAAATAGTGTTGAAAAGTCTCGGTAACCAGGCGATCATTTTAAAAAAACTTTGGTCTTTTAAATGTATAGACTATGCCCAAAAAATAAATGTGGCATAGGTAGAAAGTGGTAAAATATTGGTAGGATTCCAATACGATGGAACAAAATCGCGCCCAATAAATGTTTGAAAAGAGAGTATACATGTGTTACTAAATTACTTAGTATTGAACTAAAAGGAAAGATTCATAACTTGGGAGGGAAGTTCCGTGTAAAGAAAATTTGCCGATTTTTTAAACTGTTGTTTTATTTAGCAATCAGGGTTTTCATTTATTGTCGTGGGTCATCTAATAGATCTTCAGTTGGTCTGTTGACTGACGACGCCATTCGAGACCCCTCTACTCTCCTATGATTTAAGCTGAAGGTATTTGCATTATTTACCATATTTTTATTTTCCTTTTCAACATCATGGGACTGTTTAATTTTTATAAAGTTTATAAAGATGCCATGTACACAGAATATTCTAGAAATGTGGCAACATCTCTGATGTATATATTGAATTTAGCATATTAAATTATAATTTTTTAGGTTAAAGACTTTACGGAAATTCTGCAGTACTTTTCCTTTATGACAAAACTAAATACCCAAGTTCTTAAACTTTGCAATTATAATTATTTAGACACGAGAAACCGATTGCTGCAAAAATATTTAATTTTAAATAATAAAGTTGTTGCATCTGCAGAAAAATCTGGAAATTTGGCAATGTCATACTAAACTTATATACTTTCATACCTGGACCTGCATGGCGAACTACCTGTGCCAATACTTACCATAGATAAGCCCTGATTGAGGACCAATTAATATAAAGTTTTCTTTACCTGGCATTTGTTACGCAGCCAACTTTAATTTTATGAAATTTGCACGTAGTTAAACTTTATGTCTCCCAATTTACAAGAAAGCCTTTTGAGAAATCAATTACCTGGTTCTTAGTTCTAGAATAAATTTGCCTATTAGCCAAAAAAACATGAGAAAATCGGTTTAAAATATGAAAATTACCAGTGATTGAAATTGGCTATCATTTTTAAATATTCCATAATTAATGGACTTAGTTGTTGCAGTTAGTGTTGCTAATTTGGACTGATAATAAATCTGCGATTTGAAGGTAATATTAAGAAATATTGATTTAGACGGTTGTCCATATATTATCTGTTAACTCTCTAGTTACACAGGATGTATCGACTAGCAAGTGTGTATCTGTATCAACCCCCCTTCCTTCCCACCTTATCCAACCTCTAACCGGCATGATGTGGATGAATTTTATATTTGCATATGTGGATTTTACCTCTACAATCGAGAGCCTAAACAAAGTCTTTTCGTGTAGCAGGATATGAACCAGCGATATACGAGCTCAGCCACCTAACCCGTAATCAATATTTTTGATGATATTATATCATTTTAATGCTTAATTTCATACCACGTTGAAAAAATTTCAATTTAATTTTTAAAGTTTTAACGCTACTTGTTTTTAACTGGCATTAAAGTTGCATCTAACTTGAACTTTTCAAAGAATGTACACTTTCCTGTGTGCAAAAATTGGCAAAGCGTGCCTCACAGTTGTTGGCATCAGTTAAGCAGCAGAACTTTCCACAAGAGTTTTAAGTTTTTACCGCAACTGATATGGGCAGGCATGACTGCTGCTAACTAGTCAAGTTTATTTCAAATATTTACATATTTTGTCTTAAATAGGCAAAGCGTCTGACACAAATACCCTTTGATATTAGTTTTTAATAAGTGTTTATGTTTATACAGGGCGTTCGAAAGGTGGACTAATATTTCAAATCTGGCAGTTAGATACCAAGATTAGATGCGAATAAATACACTCAATTGAGTGTTTAAGCGTTTTCTATTGTTTCCACTGAACCGTCTTTAAAACACAAAAAAAAATGAGCAAGTAGCAATTTCGATACGATTTTGAACGGTAATGTAATATAACAACCATTTTTATCATAGAGTTATCAAATATAAATTATTAAAAAAAACAACAAACTCTACTGTTTAGAACTGAATAAGAAATATATACATGAGAAAGACATTTCCCTCGTTTCCTTTTCAATTAGGTATTAATATTAATAAGCGATACTTTGCTTTATATAGGTATTCGTCATTTTGTATAAAGTAAAAAATAAAAAGAAAACTAATACTGAATCCCCCGTAAGTTATAAGTCGGACCAAATGCAAGATGTTTATAAAAAGCCACTTTCTGTCTCAAAATAGGCGCCGAAATTTTAAGAGGAACAAATTAAAACTTTAAGACACGAAGTTAACGATTAAACGATTACAGTCAGGATTACTCCAGAAGTGTCCTGTAACAGTATTTCACTAATATTTATAACATTTCGTTATCTTACATGACGAAGTGGTGAAACATACAGAGTCAGCGTTTACGTAAAACGTAACTTTTCCATCCCTAGAAGGGCATGTAAACTTTTAAAAGTTTTTATGACCTAAATTATTATTTCATTTTTATTCTTGGTTTGCTTATATTTCCAATATGTAGGCCATAAGTACTTCTAATAAAATTAAAATGCATACTAAACTGTTTAGGGAAACGGTCCAAAAGCTTGTTTTATTATAGTATACAGGATTATTCAAAAGTTTGGAATTTTCAACTTTTTGCAAATTAAGTTCTTGTAAAGTGTTTATTTTACTAAAATGTACGTAATTTAGATTGAATAGTTTTACTTTCTTATAAGGAATTTTATTTGTACAATTAAATTTTACTTTCGGTAGTGGTTCGAATATTTTAAATAGGCGTTTAGTTCTTATAAGCTTGTATGGTGAGGTCGCCCGGTTTTAAACTGCAAAGAAAACTTAATCCTAATGACTACGTTCCATTAAATAATACATTGTTTTGCGAGTTTTCCCATGTCTCTATACATATAAGGTCGTTATCGGTAACTAATATCCACTTACTTTCGTCGATATTTTGGAGTTGTATATAGTCAATATCTATGGGTAATGAATGGCAATTAGAGCTGTTATGTTGATACCCTGAAAGTTGTATCTCGCAAGGCGTATTTTAGTAAAAGTTTTCTGAATGTATATGTGTACATAGATATTCATTATTAGAAATATATTTACAGGGTTGATTAGAGTATTCGAAATTTACTTCGCTTTTCACTAAATACTCGAAATTTGGTACAATTATTTCATAATATTTTTCATTTTTATTAGGTAAAGGAAAGAGTTGATATAAATTATAATGGTTTTTCTCTACCAAAGCAATTTATACAATAAATATAACTTTCTTGTTTTTAATGTAGCTTTTTATTTCTAAAGTATTATATGTTATATATATGTTATATATATATATATATATATATATATATATATATATATATATATATATATATATACTTTTTTGAAATTTAGCTTAAAATTCGTTTAGTATTTATTATAGCATTGTGAAAGGTACTTAGGTTTGCAAAGATAAGAGCTAAATCTGAAGGCTAGTTACTGGTGTAAATGCCATTTGAATTGAGAGTAATTAAATAACATCAGTTTAATCATGTTCAAATTTATTTCTAATTGCTATTATTTGCTTTACGTGTAATTCTCAAAGGATTTGATTTTGTGAAAAATTTTTAATGTTTTTAAAATTTTGCTTTTAATGATTGATTTACTTAACAAAGTTGTTTATTTGGACAAGGCAAATTTTAAATCATGTTGATTTCCTATCATTGAGTCTATGTTTTGGTAACTATGTTCAGCGTCATCTTGATTCATATACTTTGTTCGCTTACTAAGGCTCGTTCTTTACGTAATTTTGGTGGAAATTATTACCTTATTTGATCATTGACTTTTTTTTAAATTATCTGTTATAATATGGGAAGTATAAAATTCTTCATTATATTGTTTGAGATTATTTATATTTTCACTAAGTAAGTTAAGTTTATGATTTATGTTATTAAATTCGTCTATTAAGTTTCTCATGTCAAATATGTGTATGAAAGTCCAATAGTTGTGATATGTTGTATATTTCCTATTCTATAAGGAAGGAATACTGGGTTATTATTTTGGTTGTGGTACCTAGAGCTTCATAATTTTGACTTTGTCGGATATTTTAGTACAATTTTTATTTTAACTCGCTTGTGTTCTAGCATTTTAGGAATTACCATAACCCACTACATTTGGGTTTATTTTTTCTGCTATATTTGACGTTAGCTCTCGTTAAAAAATCTTTCTTTACTTTCGTTTGTTTTGTCAGTTACGTTCTTATACATAACCTCAATCTTATCATGTGACGAAATGTACTCAGAATAAAACGTAGTAGAAATTATATATATATATATATATATATATATATATATATATATACGCAATGTTCGAATACATTTATAAATTCATGGTTATGTAATATTTTTGGTCTTTTTTTTAAACTAGTCAAAGTTGGGATTTCGCAATTTTGTAACTTACTTTAATTTGTCTGTCTTCTTGTAGACTAGTACTAAATATAATTACCACGTAAAATGGTATTCATAACACGTTGAAAGTCTTGTACCCAGGGAGACCTGATACGACTAACAAATTGCTCAATATTACAAAATTCAAAATGAAATAGTGGAACAGTACTATATGTTAAGAGTAATACTGCCTACTTATTGGGGCTCCGGGGATTTACGGCTGAAGACCCATAGGTATTTGGGCAAAGTATGCATTAGCACCATCATGTGGGGAGTAGATAGTCAAATCGATAAAAATGCGCTTTCACACATCTTTATCAAACATTCTTGGCCGGAAAAGATATCTGTTGAACAGCATATATTAAATATAATTTAATATAAGCGGCTTTAGCTAGAGGCGGGAGATTTAGGGGTTACATCCGTGACGATCATAACGATCATCTATATATATATATATCTATATCTATATATATATATATATATATATATATATATATAGATATATATATATATATATATATATATATATATATATATATATATATATATATATATATATATATATATATATATATATATATATATATATATATATATATATATATATATATATATATATATGTATATATACATACCTATACATATATATCTATATTTATAAACAAGGGTTAGTACCTAACTGAGGCAGTTAGAACAATGTGTCTTACGGTGTAAATATTTTTACCGGCCAAAGGACTTCGGTCAATGTTGGTACTAACCCTTGTTTATAAATATAGATATATATGTATATATATATATATATATAATATATATATATATATATATATATATATATATATATATATATATATATATATATATATATATATATATATATATATATATATATATATATATATATATATATATATATATATATATATATATATATATATATATATATATATATATACACACATGCTCAAAATCTAGGGATATTGTAGATATTTTCATCAATCCTATTTATTTTTATTTCAAACTCAATTTGAACAATGTAATAAGTGTTGATATGCGTTAAATACGAAATACATAACATAATATACTGGTAAAGTACGTGATTTACATAAAAGAATAATCATTATTTCAAATACCGGCAAAATCTAATTTTTTTATTAACATTCACTTAAGAAAATTTTAATTAAAGTGATTATGAAAAATGTTTAGAAGTATAGTTAATATGGAATGTGACCTCCTCGTGCATTTATGACAGCTCGGCAACGCCTTTCCATACTCAGGATCAAGTTATCCAGGTCCTCTTGTGGAATCGCATTCCAGCACTGCTGAAGAGCTTCAAATAACTGGTTTCGGTTCTGCCACTGGTTCTGGTCCCGAAGAACTCTTCGTTGAAGCATATCCCAAGCATGCTCAATGGGATTCAGATCCGGCGACTGAGCGGGCCAGTCTAGAACGCGAATATTTTGCTCTCCCAGGAAATTTCTCGTTACTCTCGCTGTGTGTGGAGTGGCATTGTCATGCATCAACGTGAAATCTGGACCTATGGGGTTTCTATATGGAAGAACAACAGGTTCCAGGACATTCCTAACATAATCGTTCGCTGATAAAAAACGATCCAGCAAAACGAGCTCTGTCCTGTTACCAATGGATATTCCTGCCCACACCATTATTGTACCTCCTCTGTAGCTGTGAACTTCCTGGGTATGTTGGATGCGAGATCTTGCGCCAGGTGCTCTCCAAACGCGAACCCTTCGAGAATCTGGATACAAACCAAACCGTGATTCATCGGTAAATAAAACATTCCGCCATTGATTTTCAGTCCAGATAACATGTTCTTGAGCCCAGGCTAATCGAGTTGCGCGATTTCCTCGGTTTAGAGGTTGACATCTCCAAGGCCTTCTGCTGACTAGATTAGCTTCTCTTAACCTTCTGTACACCGAAAAAAATAAAATGTTGAGATAAAAGTTTAACAATTGATTTAAATCTTTTTAAACATTAAATACAAGGAATCATCTTTATCAATTAAATGAACCACAAAAAAATGTCAAATATAATTGGCTGATTGAATAGATTTAATAAATCAAATAACACATTGAAGATATTTAAACTTACGTGTAATAAGTAATTAAGTTATCATTTTAAGGATTTTAAAGCAATGTTTCGAAAATCTTTAAATTACTTTCTTAAACAGTTGAATTATTGTTCTCAAAGGTTTGCATTAACGTGCACAGCGTATTGTGTCAATAGTAAAGATTAGTTTAGTTAAATTTCCAAAAATGTTAAAGCAATTTGCTCAAATTGTTTATATTACGTTTCGAATAGATTCAGTTGTCATTCTCAAACTGTTGGTTTAACATACTCAAAATATTAATATTATAGTCTTGCAGTGTTGAGTATAGTTTCTCAAACTATTAAAGCAAGACCCTTAGAAGGTTAACGTAACCTTATTCAAACGTTAAGTTAGCCACCAAAAAGAGTCAATATTACGTTCTTGTAATATTAACACAACTATATTTAATTATTAAAGTAACAGCTATACGAGGTAGAATACACCTCCTTTAAATATTTGCTTTAACGTTTTCGACAGTCAAATGTGCGCAGGATATAAAAAAAAACATTTAATGATAATGCTTTATTTCGTAAAAGAGTTACAAAACATACAAAATACATAAATAATTTTTAGGTATTATGTTTTAGGGGCTAGTCTACAAATATTCAAACATCTCTATCGTTTTACATATTGTTTTTCTGGATTTTAGTTTATGTGTGTGGTACAAATATAAGAACTAAAACGTAAAAATAGGAACCTAATTATTATAGTGATATAAACTAGATCAAATTCTCAAAACAAGAACAACAAAGTATAATACTGCTCTCAAACAAAAAACCAAATTGGTAATTCGAATTCGATAGTATATATACTAGTATATTAGAGAATTTTGTAAAAACTGAGAGTAAAACCAATTTTTGCAGCGTTTGATTATTCAACAAGTCCACGATGTTGTAAAAAACGTGGATAACTTAAATTTGAAATAGTAAGGTTTTCGCTAGGTTTGACAAAACCGGGAACACCGCCATAATGAATCTGTTTTGATTGAGAAAGACCTCCATGATTTACGCCGAGTATACTACTTTGTAATATACTGTTGATTCTCCTAACTCTCTAATATACTGGTACATTCGAAGACTATTTACCGTTTACTATAACTTTGAAATAAATATTTTTTCATTTAAAACACGAAATAAGGAAGGAAAAACGTCATATAACTTACTCCATTCTATACAAAGTAAATTAGAATCTCTTTGAACCTCGTAAGCATAGAAATGTTCATTGAATTTAAATGTATTTAATTTATTTAAAATAAAATAAGCCTTTTTATCACCTTCTTTAATAATTATAGTTCGAATGATACCAAAAATAGGCAGGATATCTTCGAAATCAACAAGTAGCACTAAATCAGGAGTATATTTGATTCCATTTAATTTTAACCATGTGACGGCATGATAATTACTTATTATATTAGTTGAAGGAGAGTTAAAAAACTCTGAAAAGAGTTAAATTCTAGGCTTCCTAAAATGAAATCTAAATCCTCAGATCCGAATTCAAATGTATTTTTAAATCCATTTTTTGATAAGACCCTATAGCACATGTTAAGTTGGTTTTTAAGAGCCAGGGAATATAAAATATTTTTTCTTGAAGTAACTACATTTGCATTATTTTTAAACTGCTTATGCTTGGCTTCAAAACGTATAGATGAGACGTTGTTAATAGGACCAATTGTAAGTAATAATCTCGGATAATGAGTTAAAAAATGATATTTTGGTTTTAAACCTCCAAATAATTCTATGTATAAACAGTGATGTTCAGATATTATGGTTTTAAGTAAATCCACATAATCTGTAGTTACTGTTTTACTTGTAGTAATTTCAATAACTTGTATTAAACATAAGTATAAATCCCATATTCGATTATTAGGAGGGATCAAATCGCCGATTAAAAAACATAAATTTTTTACAAATGCAGTCCTTTCTGAAGCGGAATATAAAATATGTTTTTGAAGCACTTGCGATTTAGGGATTGCGGGTGGTCTATTTTTGTCAAGAAAATTGTAGAATTTTAAGCGATTATTTAATGTGTCAAGGGAAAAAAAATTATCAATATATATAAAATGGTATAAGATGTTTCCTAACTCATATCTACAAATGCCCTCAAAAATATCATGCATTATATCCACTGACAAATTGCGTGTTATATGGAAATTCGATAATAGATGCCAAATACATTGTTCCTTAATTCCACAGCTTTGGGCACGCACGTCATTCTCATACGATTCAATTGTGCGCAACGAATCTTCTTTTTCAATAGTACATAAAGCAGCTTCCTCCTTGCTGCATCGACAAAAACGGCAAAAATAATTTGCACTAAAACTTTGTGTCAAACCGAGCATGGAATGTATACCCAAGTTATCACCCAATATTAAAATTAAACTAAAATAAACTGTTTTCTTACCTGCTATAGTTTCAATCACCAAACCCTCAGTTTCTAATAATTTCAAATCTTTTAAAAGATATTGGAACATTTTGTCATTACCAAAATATTTTATGTCTTGGGAAAAACATAACTGACTCAAAAAAATATTATCTAGTTGAGAAGCATATTCTTGAGGCAAGCACGCCAACGAAAAATAAATACCACATACTTTATAAACCCCAGCGTGACTGCCTAATGGGTTGCCAATTTCAAAATCATCGCTATAAAGTAATAGCGGAAAAACTATTTTATTTTCAAATTGCAACTTTATTCTTCTCCATAAATTGGCCTGTGTCAAATTTGAAATTATTTTTTCATTATTATCGTTGTTGCTATATGAAAGAAGGGTCTCATATACGAAGGGTAGTTCTAAAAAATGCTTTAGTGTCTTTGCTAAGGGAATGTATTGATAACTACTATTCGTTATTTCTGCTACCCGTCGGGACTTTACTTTTATGTCGTTTATGGTTTGACCTATAACGACTGATGTTGGTTCAATTAATGCCTTCGTGGTTTTGAGCTGTTTTATTCGAAAGTATTCAGAACCATAATCTTTAAACATATGTTTTAATAAGTCACACATTTCAAGTACTACACTGTCTTTATTTTCACAAGAATTCAATTTATTTTGTAAAATTTCTAGAGGGCTGGTCAATAATTCCGAGATATCTTCAACAATATTTTGAACTATGTTTCGTGGAAGTGAATAACTGCTATACATTTTTGAAACGAATAACATAACATTTTGTGATATAGTGTCTTTAAATTTTTTATTTAAATCTTCAATGGCATATGTATCGTTGGAAAAAAGATCATCGTCTTCTGATGGAGGGGTCTGAAATATATTGCATTCAACATGTTTTATTGTTAATTCAGAATTAGAAATATTTGATTCAATATCTTTTTTGTGTTTTATTAAAAGGTGACTTTTAAAAATATAAACGTTTTGAAAGGTTCTGGTGCAACTTTCCTGCTTACATGGGAACTGCCTGACATAATGGTGAGTTACTTTAATATGTTTCACAAAAATAGACAGCGTATTAGCCTTATATTCACAAATTGGACAAAGCAGCATTATTAAAGGAGAAGTCGTTTTCTTAAGGAGTAATGGAGTAAGTTATGTACGTTAAAAAATAAACAGACCAAAGCCTAAATATATACCAAACCTAAACAATTTGTTCAATATCTTGAACCACGGTTAGTACTGCCGGAATATTTACCTTGGATGACTCAATTTTAAAAAGGCTTTTCTCTAAGATCAGCCAAACGTGTTCTGATTCTGCTGGATAATTGGCATTCATCGCATGAAAAGATTTAAATGTAAAATCCAAAGCATGAAGCACCGAAAGGGTGCGATAAAAGTTATTGTCTATCACTAAATACGAATCAGTGACATCACTAAATGAAAGACCCACTACAACTATATAAGGCTGACTGGTCAGTTTGTATTCCGCTAGCTTAGTCCTTCTTCTTTCGATATATTCTTGTATATTACCACAAGTCTAAAAACATATTTTACTTAAATATAAATTACTTTTACTTTTATTTTAATTTATAAAATACTGGAATAAAAATGCTCTTCTTTTTTTGGTATAAATATGGAATTTTCAACACTGTTTTAAGTTTTTCATCCAATCGAATACATTTTTAAACATGCTAATTTGCCAACTTTAAAAAAAATCAAGGATATTGAATGATATGTCTTTAAACAAGTAATAAAATTTATACATAGTGTGTAACAAAAACCTAATTTGACAAAAATGATAAAACCTAATTTCACAAAATTTTGTACACGTAAGTATGAAATTATACCCGAATCAATGATGTATTCCGCATTGTTATTAAGTTTACCCTATATCACCTCTTTACATCATTAGATTTTGGAATTCAGCATTATTTAAAATTTAGTAGTTTTGCAGTTATTTTAAAAAATAATACATTAAAAATTCGATTTTTGACCATGAATTTCTGAAAAACTGCTTAGAAAAATATGCTCTTAATGAAAAATACTAAGAATTTTAAACAAAATTAGAAAACGATGAAATATAAAGTGTTTCATTTGAAAAAATGCATAAGTATCCATTACAGATAAGCGGTAAACTTGATAACGATGCTAAGTTCACCACCTAAGGGACAAATAAGTATATAACATTTTCTGAAATTTGGCTAAGATATTTCGAGCGTTGCATTTTTATACTAGACTTTGGTTACACCCTGCATGCATATACTGGCAGAAATTTTTAGTCATCATAAAACATAATTTAATAAAACTTACCGGTACCAACTGTATGAAACTTTCTTGGGATTCAAGTATACTTGGCTTCCAATGAGTTTTTTGATTCAACCTAATTCGACCTTTTGGGGGAAAGAGCATAGGTAAAGCAGCTATCTGAATGGCGTTTTTAGAATCTGCATTTCAAATATTGTATGTTAGTAAAAAGTCAAGACATAATATAAAGCGTATGTACAGTTTTATTTAACATATTAGGGAAAACTTCTAAATTGCATGATAACATTATAATCTAACAATTATAACCACATTTTTTTAACGTAAACATCTTTCCTTCTTTTAAGAAAAATGCTATTTACACTTTTTAAATGGCATTTTCCTTGAACATAAAAATTAGAAGTAGTTTATTCTTAATCAAAAACTAACGCTTTCGTAATCTCGAATAAAAAAACTGCTCCGTATAAGCGCAACTCATGTTTTTTTTGCAAGCAAAACTTTTTTATGTAAAAAAACATTTTTTGCCAAAATCAATAATACAAATATTTTCCATCATATGTTAACTGTAACTTGTAACCATATATATATATATATATATATATATATATATATATATATATATATATATATAAATACTATTTGCTTCAAATATGTAGGTACCTACCTTGGTTTATATCAGTTGATATTTGGCCCAAAAACTCTACTGTAGTGGTGTCAGCAGTTAATGCTTTTTTAAATTTCTCAAAAAAATCTTCCCATAAATCAGTCTGATGATGGAGACACACTTGACAGTTTGGAAACAAATTTTTAAAGTCGTTATCGACCTAAAAAACATTGAACTATACTTACTGCCTGTAATAGGAAAAGTTTTCATTGATATCAATTGTGTAATAGTATCGTAGTTATTATAACAAGTGACTGAAGAGATTCTTTTTACGCAAAACATTAACTTCATCAACAATTTAAACTATATAATATACATTCCGATATCTCTAATGCGATATTAATGCATCAAAATCAAATCAATTTATTTATTTTTTATTGGCATACATTTTTGCCTAATTATACCTAGTTTTAAAAATACTATAAAATAAAATTACCTTTAAGTAAAGAATACGTACCAGAGAATATGCTTCCTTATGTTTTAAAATTGGCCAGCTGCTTATAAACTCATCAACAGTGGCACTTTTATCAGATTTTCTTAAGGGAAATGTACTTTTCCACTTTTTTAGTACCAAATCCCATGGCTCCTGGAATTTGCTTAACCACAACTTTTGATCATTCAACTCGTCTAAAAAAATTACATATAACTAAATAAATGTTACATAAAACCACTGCAATATTTGAACAAATAGATAATTTTGAAACATATAGGCTTCCCATAATAGGTTTACACAAAATACTAGCACACATTCCTAAGGTTAAAATATGACCTGTACTCTGTATGTTGTTATAGAATTATTAAGCTTACCGTTAAAATTTTTTGTATATTCATCAGTGGTTTCGTCACAATTTTTCAAAATAATACTATTATTTGTAAGGTTATAGGACCTGCACAAATTCCGATATTTGTCAATCAATTTCCCTTTGGCATTGATCGGCTTATTTTTTTTGCTCCCTGGAACACGAGGTATGTAATAAGTAGACCTGCTCTCTGTAGGAAAAGTGTCACAAATTTTTTCGGCAAGAATTTCAAAATTCGTGGGAATCAATTTTTGTGCCCTACAAAAAAAAATATCTAGTTATTTAAATGCATATGTATATATATTATATAATTCTTAATAAAACTTTTTTTTTTTTAAAAAATACGTTTTACAAAAATAAATTGGATCATTTAATACATTATGTCCAAAAACTACGAAACCATGAGATACTATCAATAGTCGAGTATACTTTAATTTGTCATTCTAAAGCAAAATGGCGAATAAACAATTTAAAACCCTACCAAAGATTAGCTGTAAAATTTAAGAATTTTTTTTCTTACCAATGTACTGATATCAGTCCACTTATTAATATGGAGGTAAGCTGGTTCCTTGTTTTTCTGGATAAGCGTTTTTCTTTATTGTATACCTGAATAATATATTTTCCTGGAACGCTTTGCTCCAGAAACTCTTTTATGTTTAAATTATACACATTTCGGCATGTTTTTTTAAATTGCGTTTCGCCACAAAAAGCCAACTGCCGTTTACTTGCCCTTTCAAAGGCAATTTTAATTGTCTGGTCATCAAAACTGATGTCATCATCCTGTGAAATTTCTGACATATTTGAATCTGATGTCGAGGGAGAAGTCAAAAGTAGAGCATTTGGCGTAGTTTCTTTCTAAAAAATATTTCCAGTCAATTTATGAAAACATATTGTATTTAATTTTTTATATTTTAATTTTTACTTTATAATTATAGTTAATAATAATTAAATTGAAAAAGCACACACTATTTTAATAATTAAGCGGAGGGTTTCTCGCTTATGAATAGAAAAACAAAATGCGTTTTCGCAATAATGTGCTAATTTTTTATGAAACTAAAGATGGCATACACAGATTTCTCCGAGCCCTCTTATTTTCTAAGATTGCTAATCAATAACAAAAAAGAATCCCATTTATTGCAAACTCTTTGCCGGTCACTGTATGTACAAATATATATTTTTTAATGGGTTAACCTATATTTTTTATGCCAAAGCCAACTCTTACTCTTCCAAAGGCAATGATGTAACACACTTCTTGTTAAAAATTTACAAAAAGTTTAATAGATATGGGTCCAGGTTTCCCCATTAAGGACTTATGGAAATTGTCAGACATATTAATTTTTAGGAGTAAATGCAATAAATCACTGGATTTGCTGCCCACAACAGAAATCTAAGTACGCCACTATATATTCTACGTGAATAAGAACCATTTTTTACTTTTTCGACACGTTAAATAATAAGTGAGATACGAGGAGGGGGTCAAAAATTTAACGTTTTTCATTTCGCCCGGTATCTTAAACATTAAGGGCGCTAGGAGAAATATGAGCCGGTTTTGATTCGCAAGCACAGTATTGCAGAATACTGCATCTTTGTAACTTTACTCATAAGCAAAAAAAAACGTAAAACACACAAAAGACATCCTGTACAAATTGTACTTATTGTTAACTTACATTGATTTTGTCAAGATCTTCAACTAGTATCACGTCCGATTTCATTATCACTTTATAATCTCTTAATTTGGACATAAATTTTATCCTAGGCCCAATTTTGGGAAGTATATTCTCAAGTATTTTACCATCTGATGGTATTTCTAATAAAGCCTCTAAGTCAATTTCCTGCTCTAAAAATAAAATTTAAATATATATATGTTATCTATGACTAAAAATGATAACATACTAGCCAATTTTTTATAAGGATTATTTTTAGTTATAAAAGATAATTAAGGTACCTTGGAAAACAGGGATCAGCTCTGAAAAGCCCCAGTCTTGTAGAAGTTTGTCCATGATTTTCAATGCTAAAATGATATATGATATTAAAAATATTCTATTTTTTGATAGAGCAGTAATTGGCGTGACTAAATTTTGGGAAGAAGATTTATTTTATTTTCGATATATTATATTTTTTTAATTATTAAGTTTTTGAAAAGCATTTCATAGAAAGCAAAGAAATAAACAAAATCCAGATTAAACAAGAAACCGCTGCATAAGGAATTAAGAGCTTCACAGCATGGTATATACAGAAATCACAAACTAGTCAGAGCGGTTTTTATTGACGCAAACCTTTTATTTCAACTTACAGGGTGTCCCGAAAGGTCTTGTCATAAATGATATAGAAGGAACTAAAATAAAGTCGGTATAGTATTTTCAAAGTCAATTGAAACATTTTCGCCTACCGGTCCTCGACAAAGAACTATCTAAACACCTTATATACAATACTTCTTTCCATATCCATATATTTTATTTTCCAGTTTTATCTATAGTGATATTTCTACAAATCACGATACGGTAATTTTTAATACGTTTGTGTTCTAGGGCTACAGGGAAATACAGGGTATGTCATGAAGTTCTGCTAGCACTAATGTAGTATGTTGTTTAGATCATATCTAGTAAAAAAAGTTCATATGAACAAAGTTGGCTTGTTTTCGAAAATACAGAAGGTTAAAATCCTTTTATTTTGTTATTTTTTTTACCTTTGCCTTTTTTTTACCTACTTCTATAGATTACTCATTCAAATTTTGTACATATTGTACTGGGATCAGTGTCTATAAAATTGCTATAATAGTTAAAACAAATCTACAGTGTGTTATTTTTTCGAGGTCATGGCTCTAAGTAAAAAAATACCATTGGGTAGATCTTTTTAAAAACTATGATGCCCGTTTTGTGTACATTGGCCCCAGTATGGTGTGTGCCAAAAACTAAAAAAGATATAATTATTTAACACCTTGTATATGCGAAACGAAGCATTTCATCTATGTTTATATAAACTTTTATACTAAAATGATCTAGAGAACATGATCCATTAGTGCTGGTAGAACTTCATGAAACGCCCTGTATATAATACACTTATAAACCACATTCTAAGCATTGAAGCAATTTTCTGGATTTGGATTTTTTTTTGTCGTGCACATTTTCGCAACAAATTTATGTAAATATCTTTTATATTTATTTTATTTTCTTGTCGACAAACACACTTTTTGCCAAGTCTTTAACGCAAAACGATAATCCATCCCTTTCGTTTGGCGCGTACAATTTAAATAACTAGACCATCAGAAACAGTCATTTTTAATTTCGTATTGTTCAAGAGCTAACAAAAACTATTTCAAAATATCAAAAAGACTTATGCAAAAACAGCTGAACAAATAAGTTGACTGAAAGTATGACACTCAATCGCGGCTCAAGGCGCTTGTACCCAATTAAAGATATGTGCGTCGGTGGTTCAAAATGATCGACGGGAATAGCATACTGTGGTATGTACATCGTGTCAATCGCCTACGCTTTGCCTAGACATGCTTTAACTTGTCGTGCGCCGAACGAGCGACGCGATGAATTAAGTTATAAAATTAATTCCCCTCCCGCCACTGACCCGAAAAAGTTACAAGCGATGGATCCATATCCACGAATCGGCGATACATATTATGAGCGTATTGCGATCTAGAAAAAAAAACCTATGTATATCCCTTAATAACCAGTTCTTAAAGCTTTTCATTTGTTTGCCGCGGCACAATAAACCAAATAAATTATCATCAAGTATAAAAACTTTGTCGAAACGCTCGAAAATAAAATATAGGGATATAGCGAAAATGACGCCACACTCGTAAGAAATTGTTTATGACAAATCTAAATGTTCCTGGATATGAAAACACAATTTATTTGGCTTCGATTTCCTTCACTTTCGTTTTACATAACATTTTATAAGATTATGAATACATATTCGGTACTTACCCCAATTTTTATGGGTTTTTACGACTTCTCTAAAAAACTAATTAGCACGCTGCACGACTCATAAACAACTAACGATGCAATATGAGGTGGTCCGTGGTACGAAGATGATGGCGGTAGCGCCGCTTCTAGCGCTCTCGCGGCCTTTCTGCGCACTTAAAATTAACATTTTAAAATGTTGAAATAACCACCCAACTACTTCATTTAATTCATAAGTGGCTAACTTAACACTTAAAATTGATTTACTAGCGCAAATTGATTCTTTCATGTAAACCAAAAGAACTATTATTTTGATAAATACAAAAGATTAATATAATATTATTAAAGTTTAGATCAATTAATTTTTGGTATTTAAAATAAACTAAAAAGAAAACGTTAAATCAATGTCTGATTATATGCTAAGGCAATATTTTGAGTGTTAAATGAACCAATACAAATTAAAAAAAAATGGATTTTGCTTCAATAGGCGAAAAGCTATTAAGTTAATTTTCTTTTTGTTAAAATAACATATTTAAAAATGACACTCGCACAAATGTTGTGTTAACCATCTCATTTTTCTCAGTGTAGATGGTATGTCTGCAAACCCTTACTTGACGAGCTGTGTGCAAGTGATTAATTAATTGAGATGCAGTCACTGTGTCATTTCTTCGGGCTTCTAGCTGGACATACCGATCCATATGAGGTGTAGTTATTCTTGGCCGACCCAAATGCCTCTCCCGTACTGTTCCAGTTTCGCGATAACGATTCCAGAGGCGCGAGATAACACTCTGAGTAGTTTCTATAGCATTTGCTACATGAACTTGAAGAATTCCGGCCTCAAGCATTCCCACAGCTCTCGACATCTCATTTTCACTTAAATGGCGTCTAGGCATATTTAAAAGATTACTAAAACACGTTTGCAGAACAACAATATGCACTACACTGAAGAAATTCCGAATAGTTTCTTATCATTTATTTTGTTATTTTACATACCTTTAAAAAAATTGTTTTTTTTTCTTAAGTGAAAATATTTGTCCATGTATTCTGTTTATTTTTACATCAATACATATTGCGAATATCGTGCTACACTGCCCAAATTAGTTTAAAATAGAAATTGTATTATTAAGAATTAAAATTCGTTAATATCCCTAGATTTTGAGCATGTGTGTATATATATATATATATATATACACATATATATATATATATATATATATATATATATATATATATATATATATATATATATATATATATATATATATATCTAAAAATCGATAAAAATGCGCTCTCACACATCTTTATCAAAAGTTCTTGGCCGGAAGAGATATATGTATAATAGCAGAAATATATAATTTCTGCAGGTGCAAAACGGCCTATAAGAAGATCTATATATATATATACATATACGTATACATATATATCTATATTTATAAACAAGGGTTAGTACCAACATTGACCGAAGTCCTTTGGCCGGTAAAAATATTTACACCGTAAGACACGTTGTTCTAACTGCCTCAGTTAGGTCAAATCAGCATAATACAACATTTTTCCTGACGATAGTAGTAGGCTCGCATCAAATAAAATAAACGTAAATACATATTTATAAACCAGATAAAGTGAAATGTGTCCTGTGAAATTTTAAGACTAGAAAACTGCTTACAATGTGATTTTAGTTTGTTGAAAATTATTAGAGTGGAAGGATAAATATTTTCTATTCATAAATATAGCGTCGAAAGATGTTTTTGTTATTTTTCGGAAGGACAGCGACCGAAGTCTATTTAATTCATACTAAAAGCCACAACTACTGGTAGACGTTTTCAATTATAATATTAGTATTTATTATCCCAACAAACTGGAAAATCATTATACCGACACGAAACTGAGATGTTGACTTAATCGATAAAAAGCACCGTATTATTGTAACATCGCTAAGGTTCGTGACGCATAAAATACAATTTGGATCCACTTTTCCTTAACCAGAATCTCTCACGACATTTTTTTTCTATAAAGTATTCCGAATGTGACTATTGAAATAATATTCTGCGAAAACTTTTTTTATTTATTTCTGTCCTTTTTCGACTTTTCTTGGCCTAAAGTGTGATATATAAAAATAACTCAGTTGTCGGACTTGTATTATATTTATTGTTAGTTCATTCACAACGTATCGACTATCTCTACTACATTATTCATTTTATGAAGTTTTACGAATGTGGCAGTGACAATATTTTCATTTTGATTTTTGTATTAAATATGTATCGCTTTATTTGTTTAGCGTTTTACCGAAATGTGATAAATTAAGCTCTGTAAAGAAAAAAAAGTGGTTAAGTTGGTTAGGTTAGGTTGTTAAGTTAAAAAAACATTGACATTTTTGCATAAAGGCAAAACAAAATGGATATATAAAAAATAATTTTGTTCAGAATCCATGCAACTAGCCACTGAATTGCATTATCAAAATAAAGCACGAAAGATTCATAGATATTAACTAACAATTTTGTCAAAGAATGAACAAATGACCATTCCAACTCGATTAATGGCAAACATGTTATAAAGAGGCTAATATTCCGTTCTGGATGCCCACATATCCGTGGAGGAGATCACCGGACAATAAACCTTCTGGTCTTCGTCAGCTACATGTCCTCACGGAATCTAGGTCCACTCCACGAAGTGACATTCCATACAAGGGCTTCAAGCGTCCTCTAAAGTAATTTACTATATAGGTATCCGTAGACCACCAAAATGCTGGTAATTGGATGCCGATCACCGTATCTTCGGCCCTGTTCAGGTTGTTACATCGTCTCCTTACCGCAAAGGTTCGCACTGTACCTTGACCCTCAACGAAAGAAGCTTTATACTATCGGTTGGGACGCTGGCCGACTGCTTGATTCTAAATCAATTACATTAGAAGCAGGCCTGAAGCCAAGAGCCCTATAACGTCTTGAGCGTGGCCATGAAGAAGGCATTCGACACAGTTTCTAATTTGTTGATCAGTAGAGCGTCATGGAATTAGTGAACATTTTATCAACTATGTATGACCCTCTTCCCTTGCCGATACCAATACGAGCATAAAACTACGGTCAGAACATCGTTTCTGTATCATTTCCATTGTCAAATATGAATTTTCTGAGAGATTTCAAGATATTATATATTTTAATATCAAATAATTCTTTAATAGGTGAAATGTCTTCTTTGGGTAATAAACAGCCAAGGGCTCTTTAATCGACGAATATTGACTGCATAAGCAATTTACGGCTTTACCCCAAATATTATACTCTTTAGATAATTAATGATCATATAACTCGACCATTTCATGCAATCTTTTGCACTATAGAGCGGCCGTTTTCTGATTTGATTTTTTTTACTAAGCATGAGAGGTCTTGAAATTGATTACACTAATTGAGTAATCGTTGTTGATACTAGACGAATCTAATTTTTTTCCTTTCTGAGGTTTGCTTTTTTTTCTAAATACAGTTCTAGACCTAAAGTAGTATGTTTATCGCCTGATTGATTTAATAAAAATATATCGAAAACAATATACATCTTTGCCGAATTTTGACCATTAACATAATAAGGAGCAAATTCTCCGTACTTTTATTATTTTTCATTGGTTCATTTTTCCTTTCGTTTTTTCATACCAGTAACCCCTGGACCGTGGTTTTTTACTTTTAGACGTCCAACTTATCTCTAATATCTCCAATTCGTTTTTTGGGCCATGTAGTATAAACTAGCAGGATGTCTAGTACGACCCTTAGATTATATATGGGAACGGTATTCCTCGGGAATGTGATATTTAATTAGTAGGGAACATGATGTAGTATCCACCACATCTTTTAAAATGTTAGACGCGCCCATGGCTTTAAACCTTTTTATAAACAACTGTTAACAAGGGTTAGACATATTAACACCAGAGAAGGTTGAATTAAGTATTTTCGCTGGCTTCTCAAATACAGGTCGTAAATCTGCAGCTGCAGCCATATTTGTTTATTTGGTCCTCTAAGAAATCTGGGTATCTGCTTGTATGTAGCCGTCTGTCCTTATTAGTTCCAGCCAAAAGCTTTTTCAATATAATAATATGAATAGTAGTTTACGTCTTTGTCAGGAATATCATACATTTTAGGTAATAAATGTTGATTCAATTCACTCATTTGCCAACATATAGAGCGGCTGGAAGCTGCAGAGTAAGCCATCACTCTTGGTAATACTATGACGACTCTGATCTTTTTCCTTTCTAAGGTTTGCCTTTTTTCGGAACAGAGATATACTGTTCCACTCCTATCATTCCTTTCTTCCCGATACAATTTGTTTTCTTTTATATTTTGGGTCCTATATTATTTTCTATTATTTCTGTTATAATCCACTTTTATATTATATATCCTGATATTTTTTCGAAATCTCTTACGAATCGGTTTGTTTAGTTAGGCCCATCTAATGAGATCCCTACCTTTATTTGCTTCCATAGCTCTTCTTTTTCCAAACGGTGTCCTTGTTTCAGAGCTGATTTTTTTTTAGAGTTTCCCGTTTTTGCTGCAAATTCTTTAGGGCTGGTTTTTATGATGTTGGTTAGCAGTTTAGCATGGATATCTGTATTTGCGTCTCTTAAGTTTGATAGCATTGCCTTAATCTTTCACCTATTTTCTTCTAGCTTTTTTGTGGACCATCATTTGGTTTCTGTTTTATTCATTGAATTTTTGAATTTTAAGGGTTTTTTTCCTGTTCACTTTTACTTTTAACTTTTTTCATACTATTCTATCTATTACTGTTATATCGTGCATTGTCTTGTAATTACTCGACATTATGTTATTTCATTCTTATGCTTAAAGTCGGGGCTCCTACATGTCTATTTTTGGCTTTTGTTTTTTCATATAAGAGATTGATTACTATTTATATTATTTAATTTTTAGAATCTATTTTTTTCGAACAATTTAAATTTAAACGTTACGTTACTTTAGTTTTCGTCTCGGTAATTAGTTTAATAATCGTGTTTCGTATAGTTATTGTACTGTACGTATCCATGCAACTTAAAATATTTAACTTTTTGCTCCATTTTATTAAATGTATCTACCGATGGGTAAAACTCTGTTAAATGCTGTGCTCTTAAAACTATTTATTCAGTGGGTGATTAACTATTTTTTGTGAAAAAGGACCATACACAGAACTTATGGCAAAACGGCATCTGTGAAATTCGCTGATTTTTATTGTATGTTGTAGTTTTTAACCTCCTGAACAGACGACATCAGGGAAATGAATTGTACATTAATATACAAAGGGGGGCTAACCGCTAGCCTTATTCTAAAATTTGTTTTAGTCAAATATTTTACATATTAGAGGCCGTATTAAGGATTGGGAAGTCTTACGTTATGTTTTTTTTTGTAGTAATTTTTTTTGTCAATTTTTTTTCAAAGTTTTTTTGAATCATATTTAAACGTAATCATTTATTACTAGTTCGCTATTGCCATGGTAGTTTAATAGTTTTAAATTGCCTCAATACGTTAAAGTCACAAGTGCCAAGTTCTTATCAACATGTGCTAATTACGTTGTTTCTGCAACAAATTTTCTGAGAGATTTCAAGATATCATAGTAATATTAAATTTTGTAATATGTGCAATATCTTCTTAGGGTACTAAATATTCGGCTTCATTTACTTTAGGGCTTACATTCAAAACACCAGAACTCACGTAAATTAAGATATCGCAGATAGTAGGAATTTTATGTATTAAACACTAAGAAGGGTTAGACATATATAAATACCACAGAAGGTTGAATCTTTTTTTTTTCGCTCCTTTCACAATTACGGATCGTAAATCTGGACCTCCAACCATACTTGTTTCATTGATGTTATAGGTCCTTTAAGAAATTTGGGTATCTGCTTTTTATGTAGCCGTCCGTCCTTATTAGTTTCAGCCAATAGCTCTCTTGTCGGCTTAATGACTGAATAAGTTATTTACATCTTCGTCAGGAATATCATACTTTTTACGTAATAAATGTTGATCCAATTCACTCATTTGATGTCAACGTTTGCAAACATATATAGAGCCGGCTTTTTAAATGACTTCTTGCTAATCATGAAAGGTCCTGAAACTGGTTCCATAAATGGAATAACTGTTGGTAATACTATAACGACTGTGACCTTTTTCCTTTCTGAGATTTGTTTTTTTTCGGAATACCGTTTTGATGCTTAAAGATTATATTTATCGTACGAATTACAGATAGACTAGAAGTTTTCTCTGGTATCATTATAAGGATTTGAATTGTAACCACTAAACTTTTATTTAATATATGAATATCCATCGCTTGATTTACTTATAAGCATCAGTATCATTATAAGGATTTGAATTGTAACCACACATAAAATTTTATTTAATATATGAATACCGATCGCTTGATTTAATTAAGCTACTAAATATGTTGTAAATAACTTTGGTAGTAAACCTATGCTTTGTAAAGACTAATACACACAAGTCTTGTTTTGACTCTTCTTGGTAACTATCAAATATGTTTATTAGCTTCCATACCTTATCAGAAATAAAGATTGATATTTTTATTTTACCATCATATCCCTCCATTACCTGCTGGGATATCTTCCTCATCAAACTTAATTTTGTTTGTGGGTAACTCAGCACATTATAAAAGCGGCAACAACACAATATTTTCTTATACGTTCAATCTTAACAGTATCTGCCAAAAAAGAACACTTTGGCTCCTCCATACAAACCAGTTGATGTGTACTGATATAAAATTGTATTGATTTAATTAAATAATTTCCTTAGTCCTTCTTCAGTGGTCTCAAATGTGTTTTGGTAATACACATACCACGAAAGGCTCTCCAACTTGTGGGTGTTCATGAATAACAATGGTGTTCTTGGGAATTTAAAGAAAACTTTGTTAGTGATGATAAATCAGTAGTAGCCTCCCACAGCAACCTGACTGTGGTATGTGGTCTCCAATGTCTTGAACAAGACATTGTCAGGCTTGCAATTTTCATTAAGCAAAGTAGCAGTAAGGCCAAGTATTCTTTGCTTTTAGGCAACATGGCTTACATAACTGCCTTATCGGTTGATTAAATACTGCCACGATGACATTCGTCAAAGACAATCAAATTTACCTGTTTTACATCCAAGAAATTCTGATTGGTCATTGGAATGCGCTTTCACACATCTTTATGAAACATTCTTGGCCGGAAAAGATATCTGTAGAACAGCAAAAATTAATCATTTAATATAAGCGGCTTTAGCTAGGGGTATGAGATTTGGGGGTTACATCCGTGGGTAAAACCTTTATGTTTTCCTTCATTTTGACCGGGATCAACGATAAAATAAATTGTTTAGGGGAACGCGATGATCCAATATATGAAATATAAGCCAAAACGTGAATTTTAGTTTTCGGTCTATATATCCGACACAGAAAAGTATATATATATATATATATATATATATATATATATATATATATATATATATATATACAGTGTGTATCAGCCAAATGGAATAAATTCGATAATAAATAAATGGGGGCGTGTTCGGAAAAACGCTTGGACCCGTCGATTGGTATTTTTAGTTGCTCATTTTCTCCAATAAAAACTTTTTATACAGGGTGTGTCCTGTAACAGTATTCAATGCCAACTTTCTTATTTCAAATGCAACACCCCGGATATTATTTAATTTTTGGATTCTTTAGGAGATTCTAAACATATTTTATGTTCAATGTCCTATACCTATCTTCAACTATTTCGGCAATATTAAGTGTTTTCAAATTTATTTTTATTTTATTTATTTCGAATTTATTATTATTCATGAAAGTGGCTCTGGTTACTGAACTATTTATTTGATTACAAAAATTCGCTACAACACACTCAATACTTATTTACCATTTAGGTCTTCATATTAAGAATGTAAGCAAAAACCATTTTAGCGTTCCTTTTTATTGATATGGAACAAAAAGAGCCAGTTTTGTTTACTTTTAAGTTTTGTTTACTTTTGTGTAAAATACCTGGCCTTTCTCTTTGCAAGACAGTAGTTGTCAGTGTCAGTGTCATAGTCTTTTGAATTTCGTTAACTGCATAATACCTAATATCAGAAAAATGGTTCATTTAACAGAAATGCATAAAATAACAATTCTACAAATGATTGGTTATGGAGATAACACACGAACACAAGTGGAAGTTGCTCGCTTATTTCATGAAAAATTTCCAAATTTGCCGCATATATCCCAAGGGACAATTAGTAAAATAGAAAAGCAGTTTCGCGAGCTTGGACATGTGAGGCAGATAAAAAAAGCAGCTGCCAATTCAATAAATGATGATACTAAATTGGATATTATGCTTGAGTTTGAGGAAAACCCACATATTTCTAGTCGACAAGCCGCCGCAATGTTCGATATTAGCCATTCGTCGATTATTCGAACATTAAAAGAAAATAAAATCCATCCCTATAAAGTGATACCAACTCAGGAGCTCATGGAAGACGATTATGATAGGAGAACTTATTTTTGTGAACAAATGATGGCTATGTTAGATAACAATGTTATTCAATTAGAACATGTTTTGTTTTCGGATGAGTGCACCTTTACACTTCACGGTCATGTAAATCGTCAAAATTGCCGCTATTGGTCTAGGGAAAATCCTCACTGGATCAGCGAAGAACATACTCAATATCCTGAAAAGGTTAATGTTTGGGCAGGAATTGTTAGGGATCATATCATAGGTCCCTTTTTCATTGACGGCAATTTGAATGGTGATAATTATTTAGCACTGCTCCAAAATAATGTCGTGCCAACTTTTACAAATTTGTATCCGGATCCAGCAAACCCACAAGTTCCAGCGAATATGATATGGTTTCAGCAAGTTGGAGCACCGCCCCATTACCAAATTAATGTCCGGCAGTACCTCAACGGAATATTTCCAAATCGGTGGATAGGGAGACGAGGATCGATAGAATGGCCAGCGCGATCCCCTGATCTGACGCCATTAACCTTTTTCTTATGGGGACATATTAAAAATGTTGTATACAAAACTAAACCCCTCGACTTAGCTGACTTAAGAAGACGAATAACGCTTGCGATTAGATCGGTCACGCCTGAGATGCTAAATAACGTTAGAAGAAATTTCTATTTAAGATTAGGAATTTGCCAAGACGTTCGCGGCGAGCATATTCAACAGTTCCTAAATTAACTTTTTACTTTTGTTTATACATTATGAAGAAATAAATAATTTTATTTTTTTAATCTTAATTTTTGCAATAAATTTGAAAACACTTAATATTGCCGAAATAGTTGAAGATAGGTATAGGACATTGAACATAAAATATGTTTAGAATCTCCTAAAGAATCCAAAAATTAAATAATATCCGGGGTGTTGCGTTTGAAATAAGAAAGTTGGCATTGACCACTGTTACAGGACACACCCTGTATAAAAAGTTTTTATTGGAGAAAATGAGCAACTAAAAATACCAATCGACGGATCCAAGCGTTTTTCCGAACACGCCCCCATTTATTTATTATCGAATTTATTCCATTTGGCTGATACACACTGTATATATATATATATATATATATATATATATATATATCTATATATATATATATATATATATATATATATATATATGTATATATTTATGTATATATATATATATATATATATATATATATATATATATATTTTTGACCGAAGTCCTTTGTCCGGTAAAAATATTTACACAGTATGAGAGATTGTTATAACTGCCTGAGTTAGGACAAATCAGCATAATTTCTGACGATGGTAGTAAGCTAGCATCAAATAAAATAAACGTAAACAACATATTTATGAACCAGACACAGTGAAATGTGTCGTGTGGAATTTTAAGACCAGAAAATTGCTTTCAATATAATTTTAATTTGTTGAAAAATTATTACAGTGGAAGGAAACATATTTTTTATTCATAAATATAGTTTTAGGTTTAGGACCAAGATACTTATGCAGCTTTTAAAGTAGTTTTTGTTGTTTTTCGGAAGGACAACGACCGACGTCTATTTAATTCTTACTAAGAGCCACAACTACTGGTAGATGTTTTAAATTATAATAATAATATTATCCCAACAAATTGTAAATTCATTATACCGACACGAAACTGAAAAATATTAACTTAGTCAATAAAAAGCACCGTATTATTGTAACATCGCTAAGGTTCGTGACTCATGAAATACAATTTGGATCAACTTTTCGTTAACCAGAATCTGTCACAACATTTTTTTTCTATAAAGTATTCCGAATGTGACTATTAAAATAATATTCTGCGAAAACTTTTTTATTTATTTCTGTCATTTTTTGACTTTTCTTGGCCTAAAGTGTAATATATAAAAAGAACTTAGTTGTCGGACTTGTATTATAGTTATTGTGAGTTCACTCATAACGTATCGTCTAGAGATATTACATTATTAATTTTACGAGGTTTTACGAATGGGGCAGTGAAAATATTTTCATTTTTATTTTTATTTTAAATATGTATCCCTTTATTTTTTTGCCGTTTTTACGGAAATGTGATAAATTAGGCTCTGTAAAGGAAAAAAGTGGTTTAGTTGGATTAGGTTAGGTTGCTAAGTTAAAAAAACATTTACATTTTTGCATAAAGGGAAAACAAAATGGAGTTATAAGAAATAATTTTGTTCAGAATCCATGCAACTATCTACTGAATTGCATTATAAAAATAAAGCACGAAAGATTCAAAGATATTAACCAACAATTTTGTCAAAGAATGAACAAATTTGTTTGTCTGAAGCTGAACAAAGAAGGACAATAAAAAAGAAATTAAGGTAAGGAAAATTTTAGAAGGTAGTACACGTACTATTTAAAAAATGAATAGGATGAGAAGGTAGAAATTTGTAAAGTATTTTTGTTGTCTTATGGGCTTTAAAAATGAATGACAGAATACTGAAAAATTGAAGACTAAACTCAACTCTAATTAAACCAAAACATTATCAAAGACACCACTCATCATCCTTAAAATGAAGAGAAAATATAATTGAACATATTAACTCTTTCGGGCATATAATTTTACACTGCTGGAGAGTATACGCAAGTTTTTACCGAGCGATATTTCAATACACTTATGTACAATGACTTGAAATATAAATATGATACCTACTTTTCGTGTGAACTTTATCGAAAATTGGTTACTCACATAAATATCTCATTTGCAAATATATAGTAATAAAGAATGCGGTAGGAGAATACCGGTCGAGGTCAGGGAGCTGCTTTTATAAAAAGCACAAGGCCTTTTTATCAGGTCTTGTGATTCTGGATACACCCCGATCATTCCAATACTCCAGATAGTTCAAAACCTTGTACAAGGGCCTCATTGAGCAATATTATACTATTAATGGCAAACATATTATAAAGAGGCTAATACTCCGTTCTGGACGCGCACATATCCGTGGAGGAGGTCACTGGACAAAAAACCTCCTGGCCTTCGTCAGCTACATGTCCTGAAGGTATCCAGGTCCACGCCACGAAGTCACATTCCATACAAGGGTTTCAAGCATCCTCTAACGTAATTTACTGTAGGGGCGGTATCCCTTTAAGTTCGCGGACGATATTGAAAGACGGAGACCTCCAAAATGCTGGTCACTGGAGGCCGATCACCGTATCTTCGGCCCTGTTCGATTTGTTACATCATCTCCCGATCGCAAGGTTTCACACTGAACCTCAACCAAAGAGGCTTTATACTGTCGGTTGGCACGCTGGCCAACTGCTTGATTCTAAATCGTTACATTAAAAGCAGACCTGAAGCCAGGAGCCGTATAACGTCTTGAGCTTGGCCATCAAGAAGGCATTCGACACAATTTTTAATTTGTCGATCAGTAGAGCGTCATGGAGTTAGTCAACAATTTATCAATTATATATGGCCGTCTTCCTTTGTCGATACCAATACGAGCATAAAAGTAGGATCCGAACATCGTTTCTGCATCATTTCCGTTGTCAAATATAAATTTTCTAAGAGATTTTAAGATATATATTTTAATATCAAATCATTCTAGGTGAAATGTCTTCTTTGGTTAATAAACAGCCAAGGTCTCTTGAATCGGCGAATATTGTCTGAATAAGCAACTTACGGCTTTACCACAAATATTATATTCTAGATAATTATTAATCATACAACTCCACCATTTCGTGCAATCTTTTGCACACATATAGAGCGGCTGCTTTCTTATTTGATTTTTTATTAAGCATGAGGGGTCCTGAAGTTGATTACATTGATTGAGTAATCGTTGTTAATACTATGACGACTCTAAATTTTTGCCTTCCTGAGATTTTTTTTTCAAAATACAGTTCTAGTACTAAAGTAGTATGTTTATCGCCTGATTGATTTGTTAACATAATTAGCATAATAAGAAGAAAATTCTCCGTACTTTTATTACTTATTATTGGTTCATTTTTCATTTCATCACCAGTAACTCCTGGGTAGTGATCTTTTACTTTCTGACATCCAACTTATCTCTAATATCTCCAATACGTTTTTTGGGCCATGTAGTATAAACTAGTATGATGTCTAGCACGGCCCTTAGATTATATATGGGAACGATATTCCTGGGGAATGTAAGATTTAATTCCTAGTGAATATGATTTAGTATCCTCCCCATCTTTTAAAACGTTAGACGCTTTAATCTTTTTTATAAACCACTGAAAAACCTCCTTATTTTTCTTCGAAATTTAGAAGTTTTCTGCAGTATCATTATAAGGATTTGTATTGTAACTCATAAGATCTTACTTAATATATGAATATCGGTCGCTTGATTTACTCAAGCTACTAAATATGTAGTAAATAACTTTGGCAGTAAACCTGAATTTCTTAAAAATTAACGCACACAAGTCTTCTTTTGACTTTTGTTGGTAATTATTTTCAGAAGTAAACATTCATATTTTTATTTCACCGTTATGTCCCTCCATTGCCTGCTCGGATACCTTTCTTATCAAACTTAATTTTGTTTATTCGTAACTCAGCACATCATAAGAGAGCAACAACACGACATTTCCTTATGCGTTCAATCTGAATAAGATGTGCCAATATCGCTTTGGATCCTCCGTACAAACCCATGGTTTTGATGTGTACTATCATTTTATCGATAGTATTAATTATTTGCCTTAATCCTTTTTCAGTGGTCTCAAATCTCTTTTTGGTAATACACATACTACGAAAGGATCTCTAACTTGTTGTAGAACTAAAATCATTTTACTTAGTTTGTTTAAGGTTTGTGCCTCGATATGCTTCGACTGGTGTTCAGGAGAAACAATGATGTGTTCTTGGGGATTTGTAGAAAACTTGTTACTGTTAATAATCCATCTACTGTAGCAATCTGACTGTGGTATGTGGTCTTCAATTTCTTGATCTGTAACAAAACACTATCAGGCTTGCAATTTCCATCAAGTAAAGTAGCTGTAAGGCCAAGTATTCTTGACTTTTTGATGGTCTAATGACTTACATATTTGCCTTATTGGTTGATCACTTACCCCACAATAACATTCGTCAAAGACAATACAATTTACTTTGTTTAAATCCATGAAATTCTGATTGGTCTGATTAATCAGTATTTGGATGGTCATGACGAATATTTGATACTTATCAAATTATTCAACCTACTAATATATCTCCGGAATATTTTTCTACATTTAATTCATTAAATGTAGGTAGATATTCCGGAGATATATAGTGGTTTGAAGAATTTGATAAGTATTAAGTATTCGTCATGACCATACAAATACTGGTTAATCTGACCAATCAGAATTTCTTGGATTTAAACAAAGTAAATTGTATTGTCTTTGACGAATGTTATTTTCTGGTAAGTGATCAACCGATAAGGCAGTTATGTAAATCAATAGAACATCCAAAAGTTAGGATTATTTGGCCTTACAGCTACTTTACTTGATGGAAATTGCAAGCCTGATAGTGTCTTGTTAGAGATCAAGAAATTGGAGACCACATACCACAGTCAGGTTGCTACAGTAGATGGATTATCAACAGTAACAAGTTTTCTACAAATCCCCAAGAACACATCATTGTTTCCTGAGCACCAGTCGATGCATATCGAGGCAGAAACCGTAAACATACTAATTAAAATGATTTTAGTTTTACAACAAGTTAGAGATCCTTTCGTAGTATGTGTGTTACCTAAAACAGATTTGAGACCACTAAAAAGGATTAAGGCAAATAATTAATACTATCAGTAATATGATAGTACACATCAAAACCATGGGTTTGTATGGAGGATCCAAAGCGGTATTGGCACATCTTATTCAGATTGAATGCATAAGGAAAAGTCGTGTTGTTGCCACTCTTATGATGTGCGGAGTTAAGAATAAACAAAATTAAGTTTGATAAGAAAGGTATCCGAGCAGGCAATGGAGGGACATAATATTGAAATAAAAATATGAATATTTACTTCTGAAAATAATTACCAACAAAAGTCAAAAAAAGACTTGAGTGCGTTAGTTTTTACGAAATACAGTTTTACTGCCAAAGTTATTTAGTACATATTTAGTAGCTTGAGCAAATCGAGCGATCGATATTCATATATTAGGTAAGATCTTATGAGTGGTCACAATACAAATCCTTATAATGATTCAGTTCTCTATAAAAAAGTTTAAAGCTATGTGCACGTCTAATGTTTTAAAAGATGGGGTGGATACTACAACATGTTCTCTACAAATTAAATATCACCTTCCCAGGAATGCCGTTCCCATATATAATCTAAGGGTCGTGCTAGACATCCTGCTAGTTTATACTACATAGCCCAAAAAACGAAGTGGAGATATTAGAGATAAGTTGGATGTCAGAAAGTAAAAAACCACGACCCAAGAATTACTGGGATGAAAAAACGAAAGGAAAAATAAACCAGTACTAAGTAATAAAAGTACCGAGAATTTGCTCCTTATTATGTTGGTCCTCCTTATTATCATGGTCAAAATTCGGCTAAGATTTTTATTGTTTTCGCTTTCTTTTTATTAAATCAATCAGGCGGTAAATATACTACTTTAGCACAAGAACTGTATTTGAAAAAAAAACGAGAAAGGAAAAAAATTAGAGTCGTCATGGTATTGACAACGATTGCTCAATTAGTGTAATCAATTTCAGGACCACTCAGGCTTAGTAAAAAAATCAAATAAGAAAGCGGCCGCTCTATATGTGTGCAAAAGATTGCATGAAACTGTAGAGTTGTATGATCCTTAATTATCTAAAGAATATAATATTTGTGGTAAAGCCGTAAATTGCTTATGCAGTAAATATTTGTCGATTAAAGTGCCCTTGGCTGTGTATTACCCAAAGAAGACATTTCACCTATTAAAGAATTACTTGATATTAAAATATATAATATCTTAAAATCTCTCAGAAAATTTATATTTGACAACGGATATGATGCAGAAACGATGTTCGGGCTCTAGTTTTATGCTCGTATTGGTATCGGCAACGGAAGAGGGCCATACATAATTGATAAAATGTTGACTAACTCCATGATGCTCTACTAATCGGTAAATTAGGAACTCTGTCGAATGCCTTCTTGACGGCAAAGCTCAAGACGTTATAGGGCTCTTGGCTTCAGGCCTGCTTCTAATGTAATGGTTTAGAATCAAGCAGTAGGCCAGCGTCCCAACCGATAGTGTAAAGCTTCTCTCGTTGAGGTTCAAGGTACAGTGTGAAGCTTTGCGGTCAGGAGACGATGTAGCAACCTGAACAGGGCCGAAGATACGGTGATCGGCCTCCAGTTACCAGCATTTTGGCGGTCTCCGTCTTTCGATATCAACACCGTCCGTGAACTTGGTGGGATACCTCCCTATAGTAAATTACGTTAGAGGACGCTTGAAGCCCTTTTATGGAATGTGACTTCGTGACGTGGACCTGGATTCAGTGAGGACATGTAGTTGACGAAGACCAGGAGGTTTATTGTCCGGTGATCTCTTCCACGGATATGTGAGCATCCAGAACGGAGTATTAGCTTTTTTATAATCTGTTTGCAATTAATAGAAGAATATTGCTCAAGGAGGCCCTTGTACAAAGTTTTGGACCATCTGGAGAGTTGGAATAGTCGGGGGTGTATCCAGGAGCGTGCCAGTCAGAGAGACGAGATGAGATGCTCAAGGTAGCGGAACACTATTTCTCTATTCTGAAAAAAAAAAGCAAACCTTAGAAAGGAAAAGGATCAGAGTCATAGTATTACCAACAGTTGTTCCATTTATGGCCTACTCTGCAGCTTCCAGCCGCTCTATATGTTGGCAAATGAGTGAATTGAATCAACTTTTATTACCTAAAATGTATGATATACCTGACAAAGACGTAAATTACTATTCTTATTATTATGTTGAAAAAGCCCTTCGCTGGAACTAATAAGGATAGACGGCTACATAAAAGTAGATACCCGGATTTCTTAGAGGATCTATAACACCACAGAAACAAGTATGGTTGCAGGTGCAGATTTACGACCTGTATTTGAGAAGCCAGCGAAAATAAGTAATTCAACCTTCCATGTTGTTAATATGTCTAACCTTTGAGACGTTTTAATATCTCCACATAAAGTTCCTGCTGTCTGCGATTTTTTGAGCTTGGTACTTTATATCTAAGCCCTAAAGTAAATGTAGCTAAATATTTATTACCTGAAAAAGATATTGCTCCTATTAAAGAATTTAATATTGAAATTATATGTTGAAATCTCTCAGAAAACTTATATTATTTGACAACGGAAATGTTGCAGAAATTATGTAATAAGCACCTGTTGGTAAGAACTTAAACAACATATTATTAAACAACTTTTTGAGATATTGACACAATTTGCCTTCTTTTAAATGGGATAACCTATATATTTTTCTCTTATGATATCGGGCTCACTGAACGCTTTAAAAAATATAAATCATAGTTTATATTTATTTTCATAAAATGTCAATTCATTTCAATTTTTTTATTTATATTTAACCATCGTAACGCATAAACCAAAATCATATTTTTTTTATTGAAGGAAACATTTTTCATTATTAAAGTAAAATTACTAATACGGGAGTAACAAACTTTTTTAATGGAATAATAATAAAAACATAACCGATAAACTTTAACAAAAGCTAAAAACTATAATTTACAAATATTGTTCAAATTGCTCACCATTATATATCCTACAATGTCCTACATAGTTGGCAAAGGTTTTGTATTCTTTTTAAAGCGTTTTCTAATATAAAAGATTGTCTCTGCAATTCTTCAAATGCATTTTCACTGGTCGCTTTTAATTGTTCTATATTGTCATATTCCTTTGCATAACTTTTATTTTCTAAATAGCCCCATAAAAAGGAATCTAAAACGGAAAATGTTGGTTGAGCCGGTTTAGGATAATTCCTGCAGTGTGGGCTAAAGCCCCTGTCTTGCTGCAAGATTATATTATTCAGTTGGGCCAGGGGGATATCTTCCAGAATTCGCATAGAATTTTCCTCTAGGATTTGTAAATACCCATTTGAATGTAGATTTCCTTCAAAAATTTTATAAATAATTATTCTTTTAAAAAATAAAGCAGCAAGCATTAAGAACGTATATCGGTCTATCTGTTCGCCGCATAGATAAAAAATTACTTACCCGATTTACTTCAAATTTTGGTCAAAAATTAAGCGTCATATAGGGATGACCTGCTAAAAATTTAGTAAAAATCCAATTTGGCAGAATAAAATGGCGGCATAGTGAAATGTTAAGCCGTATTACTAAAAAACTGCTTATCCAATTTATCTCGAATTTTACACAAAGTTCAAGTATTATCTAGGAATCAAGTTTTAAAATTTTGGTACGAATCCAAGATGGCGGAACAAAATGTCAGCTTAATAAATTATTTAAAAATTCAGCCTGAAAAATCTATTTAATAGACTGATTTCAAATTGTGTGCAATAATTAACTGTGGTATAGAGATGAACTAGTAAAACTGTGGTACTACAAGATGGTGGAATAAAATGGCGACTATATTAAATGTTTATAATCAATGAAAAAATTACCCTCTCAGGTTTTACATATCTTGCATTTTAGCATTACTAGTAATATATTTGGTACAAAGCAAAATAGATAGCAAAACAAAATGGTGGCCCAATAAAATAGTTT
>JAUTXW010003141.1:0-54302 GCA_030620095.1 Kuschelorhynchus macadamiae | reverse complement strand
GCAATCTTCATTTCCCTTTGTCCGAGATATCTTTAGTTTGTGATTTTTGTTGTTATTTTAGGAATTCTTTGTGCCTGGCTTTGGCTTCGAACATCTGTTCAGATAGTTGTCCAATACCACACATTCTCAATTACGCCTCTGTCATGTAGTAAAATTGTGCCAATCATAGATGGCATAGGATAGGATATACGAGTATATCATATTTGGAAGATGTATTCTACATATGCAAATATTACAAAAAAAATTCCTATGAATGCCCCTCGTTTTCATGACGCAGGTTGTTAAAATTTTAAACATTGTTATCATTATACCATGTTGTTTTAAAAGTCTTCGTTGTTACCTTGCCTGGTTTATTGTCAATTATTATTGTTGTGATTTGTCTAACTCCTTATTTGCTTATGTACTTTTGTCACCCTAATTTCTTAAATTTAATATCAGTGCGCCGCGGGGATAGGCAACAAAGTTGTAATAATTAAAATCCAGTTGATTCAGGTCCTAGCTGGGAAATTTAGGTGAACACTACGTTCTTTTGTTGAAGTTAAATTTTAGCTTCAGCTCTCTCCTTACCTTTCCCAATGATGAAACTTTCTCTTCAGGGGGCGTTTTTGCTTTTCACTTCCAGGTGCGTGTTTATAGATGAGCTGGTAAAAATGAGTGTATGGGAATCTCGGAAACTAGACGGAATACAAAAACGGTTAATTGGGAAAATATGTAAATAAACTTATTATACTCCTAATGGCGCTTTAGCTCTTCCGATTGATGATGGGGTTCTTGAGATAGTTAAATACAGCATTTTTGAAAAAAATTCTGCTACCATTTACTTTTCCAAAATGTTTTATATCTGTAAAACTATTTCCAAAGTAAAGTGTTGCGTAAAATTTTGGGTCTTCGTCAGATTTTGAATCCGGGGTTTGTATAATAAACAGTCTCTGGTAATGAATCGAATATCAGTCTTTAGTTCAAGCCCCATTGCCAGAATCTAAGAAAATAAAAGCTAGAAACATCTCTAAATTAAATACAGAAATATGATCAGTATACTGCAATGAATTATGGCAATACAATTTGAATCAGTCCATTAAGTAGTTTTTCCAGGTTGAATTTTTAATATTTTATTAAGCGCCATCTTGGATTCGTGTACCATATTTGTAAATAAATTGGAGAAGCAGTTTTTTAGTAATAATTTTTTTAACATTTCACTAGGCCGCCATTTTGTTTGGCCATATTGGATTTTTACCAAAATGTTACCAGGTCATCCCAATGTGACTCTTAATTTTTGACCAAAATTTGAAGTCAATCGGTTAAGTTGTTTCTTAGCTACGCCGCGAACAGACAGACAGACGGATGGAATGGAGAAAACATGTTTTTCGGCATCTAAGGGCCCTGAAACGTAAAGATCTACAGATTACAATACATCTCTTTAACGAGGTAAGTAAAAATGTAATAGTTAATAAACAAACCATGCAGAAGAGCTGATATTTTTGCGACATAATCTTCCTCGTATTAATTACAATTATTAATTTATAATTTTGATTTCTGCTCTAAAAACCTATTTGTGTTTATATAGAACTTATGTTTATTTACATGTAGGTACTTATTAGTACAATACTTGTGTGAGTTTCATTCTCCTATCGTTAAATAGTAGTTTACCTAACAAGTGCGGAAAGTGCTACTTTTCCGCACGCAATTGAAGTTGGTCGAACGACGCCTAGCATCATAATCACAAATTAATTATCATTAACAACATCAATAATAAACGAGCATTTTGTAAATTAATTGCAGAGGTTAGAATTTTTTCCAAGGAACTCGGGGACTTGTAGGTTGGGTTTAGATTTTCCAGTTCTCTTTCATGAGTACTTATTGTTATAACCGTCTTCGAGGGGGTCACTTTTTGGTTGGAAGAGGTCGATTTGGTAGACTGCACGGGTGAAAGTTGGTGACTAGTGGAAAGAATGGCATTGAAGTTCAGTACTTTATTGGATAGATTTTTTTGAAGACTTGTTGAGCTTTCTAAATAACCTTCTGCCATGGTTGAGGATTTCCAACCTCCGAGGCGTTTGATATTTGTTAATCTTTCTCCGAAATCTGCAAGCATTGTGGCGGCTGAACATCGGAAATGTGGCCTGAATATAGTTCAGCTTCAGATAACCTGCAATATTTGATGGCATTTCTCCAAAGGTGTTTATTCCAATGCATTGTACTATGCAACCTCCTTTCTTGTAGTTTACAAAAAAACGCCTATGTGGAGTTTCTGGCTTTCTTAAAATCGCATATTTTATGACTAATTTTAAAGATTCTCCGCTTTCAGTTTCATCAGATAGTACAAAGCTTCTAGAACGGCAATTTTGTGTGTATGGAATATTTATTAATAAAATTTTTCCTTTGTCATTAATATGATCCATTCCAAAAATCCTGACTTTGGCAAATCTTCGTCTGAAGAATCCATTAAAAACACTTTTACTCAGGTTTTACTACGACAAAAATCAGCGACAGCAAAATTGGTTTGATTGACAGTGACACGCGTATTTTTACTTTGTGTCTATGTTGATTCAAACTGCCCAATAAAAAATGCAGGTGTTTATTATTGCTTAACATTGATTTTATAAGGCATAATACGAGAGCCCTTAAACGATTTTTTAAAACACGTTTTACATATTTTTTACTATTTTGTTAAAAATTATAGCAGGATTGTAGCAAATTTATGTTCTTAAATCATTTTCCTAACTATCAGCGTATCAATATATTTTTAAATATTTATATCAGTAAGTATATTTCAAAACAATGTTGTTGTAGGGTTAGTGCGGAAAAGTAGCTCTTTCCAAACTAAAATGAGTGTGGAAAAGGGAAGTTTTCCGTACGTTTGTAGAAAAAATACTTTTTTACACCCACAGACTAACTTTTATTTATAAAAAAAATCGGAATAGGTTGGATCTACTGGATATCGAATCCGTTTCTGGTTCCGGTGGCATCACTAAAAAGAAACTAATTGTTCATTCTGCTGCAGCAGCAAATTATTGAATAGGTCATAAACGTAAAAAAAAATAATAATTTTTGCACTTGTCTCAAAATGCTATAAATGCAAAATTAGAAAATCCAAACATCAAAATTATTTCAATAACGATACATTTACGGTCTACATTGCACTTAAAAGCCTATCCTGTCGGTTCGATGAGTAAATATCGGGTATAAATAAGCTTGTCAATTCTCCCAGAGGCTTGATCAATATGTAGTAAAGTATGTTTGAAGGTGGTAGACAATGTAAAATATTCACTAAACTCGTTCTACCGGACTAGCTATGTCTTTAATATGTTGATTTCACAAAGTTTCGAATGGTAATTATCCCCAATATAGAACGAAAGCTGAATGATTGACTGTTCCGATCTCGTGAAGTAAAGATCCCTGAAGATGCCTCGTGCAATCGAAGGCGAAACGTCGGAAAGTGATTCCATTTTAACATGGTCTAATCCCAAGAACCATGATTTCATAACTATCTCCAATCTTTTTCAAGTGTAAACTTCAAACCACCAAACTTGAATCATAATTTTAATGTTAATGTATTTTTGTTTCACGTTACACCAACATCACAACAAGGATTCCATGATCCCTGTCTGGAACATATCCTGCAATGCTGCAGGCGCAATGATCCATGTCAGTCAAACGACATTCGCGATTTCGCTCTTTTTAGAGCTCATCAGACCGTCATAGACTAACGAGCCTCGTTTAAGGCAAAGGCACAAACTACCACGACCGGCATTGAATTAATTACATTGTTGATTCCTGACTTTTGTCGGGATAATCATAATTCTTAATTATTCACAGCTATGAATGCTTTCATTCTATATTTAAATAAAATTATTTTAGGCCATTTGGTATCGAGCAGATGACGAATAAGTTACGACCAATATTTATGTAGGCGAAAAAAGTCCATTGAATTTAAATTATAGCGGTTTTGAAAACGTGATAACATTTATTATTCACCGTTCAAAGGCATTTATATCGATAAGTTCAGTATGTTACACAATTTAAATGTGTCCATTTTCGCGTGTAATTCCTCTTTGACGTTTTTAATGTAATAAATAACCTTAACTTTAATCCAGGCTAATCCAGCTTTAATAACATCGCTAATCTTATCCACCCGGGTCAATTACATTAAACTTTCAATGGAAAATTAACTTATTTGTTTATATTTATACTCAGAAATTCCCAAAATTGTGGTTATTTATGATCTATTATCAGGTTCAACAAGCAAACATTGAACTCTTTATGTGCAATGTAACTAAAATTTTCCACTCATCATTATGACTCATTCCAAATTGGTGTCTAGAAGACAGATTTTAGTAGTAGTACTGAAATCCTCCAGACACATTAGTAATATCTTTTATGATTAATGAGTCTAAAGCATATTTGATATATGTTCTGTGCCAGGAACTTAACTTTAAATGAATTTTAAATTTACCAAGTAACACATAATACAATCATTTAAATATGTTAGGTTATAGTCCAGATACCAGAGACAGTTTTAGAGGCTATCACAGGAATAATAAAATTGTGTATTTTTTTTTCGCTAATAGTGCTCCTCTAAGGGCCTTTTAAGAAAGTGCAGTGTGCTCACACGTAGGCCCACTGGTTCACAAAGAAAGTCAATATCTTCCAAATTTTCAAAATTATCACTATGTCTTCATGTTTTTTATTCAGTCCAAATAGTTCAGAAATCATAGATCTTGAAATTAGACCGTGTCAAATTGGAATTTCTATCTGACGTTTCGCCTTTGATTGCACGAGGCTTCTTCAGGGTTCTTTACTTCACGAGATCTGAACCCTGAATGAGCTCGAAAGGATTCAGACGGGCTTTTAGACTTGTGTTCGTCGAACCGTGATTTACTTATAACATCCTCATAAAATGGATGAGTTGCCCTAATCTTCTCCAGAAATTCCTTTGGAATTGAAATATTGCCAAGAGAACTAAGTCTTTCTTGAGATATTATATTTCTTAAATAAGTTTTTACACATTTGAAGCAAGAAAAACTCCTTCCACTGAAGCACTTGTCGACGGTATTGTCGAAATAAGGGAAAACAATTTATATGCTTCGGTAAAAATATATTTATTTTTATTAATTTTTTTCACTTGCTCTTGCAGCGATATATTCCCATTACTCTCATCGGCAAAAATAAGACCAAGCTCATTTTTAAGTCGTTGACTTTTTGAAAATATTTCCCCATATAACTGTAACAAATTTTCAAACGGGCCAGTCGGAAAATTTAAACTAATTCGGAAAAATTAGCAGAACCTGCCAAACATGAAAATGTAAGTTGTTCACAATCTTGAAATCTTAGTGTAATTTCCATTAAAATATGGTCCAATATTTCATAAAAAAGGGCCCTAATTTCTTCAGGTGAAAGCGTAGCATGCTCACGTTTGTAATGATTTATTTCTGTAATAGAATTTGCTTTATCAAACATGGAATCAAAAAAATGTTCATTTCTTTTTTTACAGAGCGCCTCACGACAGCGTTTTATATTGGATATGCAAAAATGAATGTCAAGCCATGCCATTTTTTTGAAGAACGTCAAATAGTATGTCCGTGATTGAGAAAATGTTATTAAATACTAATGCCAGAAACGTGAATTCAAGATCGTTCATCTCACCTAAAAATCCTTTCGCAAGGCCGATTGATTTTTCATCAGATTTGTCACAGTTTGTAAAACATTGTAAATTCAAAGACGTCTTTTGATTTATTCCAGTCTTGAACAATCACATTTACTAACTTCGAAATTGAAGTTGTAACAACACCATAAATAAATATAACACAAAACAATCAAGTTAACTGCAAAGGAACTCACCGGTTGCAGCGAAATTTGCGAAAATAAAAGTAAACAACCACCGCAAACTGAACGACACGTGGGCGTAGTGTACTGCGCCTGTAATTCACCGAGAGCGTTGTATGGGGCTGGGCTCGACGTCATCGGATATGCGTTGTCATGGCAACATAATAGGAAAATCGTAAACTAAACATAGCACCTCCAGCAAAGTCGAAGCGGTTTGTGCCACTGTTATAGTTGTTATAATAAAGTTCGATTGAAAGTTTTAAAAAGACATGCCGCCAACGGTCAACTAAAATGTTTATTCGAGACGTACAGTTTATTTTTTACCAATTAGGTCAATAAATGAATTGTAAAAACTAAAATTTTTAAGAGATATATAATAAATATAGTTAGGTGTTTGCTTGTTTATTTTTCCTGGTGAAGTAGCTCTTCACCTACTTCACCTGAATAGCCGCCACTGGGTCACACCTAACTATTTCTAATAAAGGGAAAGATTCATAACGAGAGAAGTTCCGGGTAAAGGAAATTTACCGATTTTTTTAATATGTATTTTATTTTTATTATGCAACAACAACAACAATTATTGATTCGGTGAATTATTTCAGTAGGTGCACTAAAATGTTTTTGGGCTTATAAAAACAACATAACAAACATAAGGTAGACTAGGGTGCAAGGAAAGCTGTGATCTATATACAGTTATAATTTACGTGCAAGATGCAAATGGATGTGATACAAAAATCTTGCAGTTTTATAAAAACTTACTGGACATAGAAATATGTAAAGCAGATCCTAAATCGGTTAATGTATTACTAAGATCTTGGTGATAGCTGTCAAAAAGACTTTTATCTGAAATTAAATAAAATACAGTTTTAATGTAACATTAACAATAAAAGAACTAACAGTATTCTACCCGCCAAGTCTATATCTCAACTAAATAATAGGCGTAGATATGGGAAACCTTCTGATAATTGTTTTTTCAAGAAAACAATGATACTCTACTGCTCGTAGCTTTAGAATCATCAGGTGATAAAATACATAAAGTGACTGAAAAGTCTTTGGAAAAAAGAAACTAGTTTGATGGTTTTTTTGTTTATATAGTTTTTATATTCGTTGAATGAATAGAAAATGCAAATAAATATACAGCTGAATCCAATGGCGAGTTTCGCATTGCTGCCCAGTTTATTGTTTTTCTATTATAAAAGGATTTTTTTTAACGGAACACCCTATATTATATTACTTTTTTAAAGTCTGTGGAAAATTCTCAATACTTTTTATTAAGATCACTTCTTATGAAAGTCAACAGTTTTTGCGAAAATAAAGGTCTAATATTCATAATTTAATATGTTACCTTTTATTAAAATGCCTGCACTCAAAATGTTACTTAATATGTTTGACAATGTCAGTTTTGTTGATTTACAAAATTGGATGGTTTGAACGGCTGAAACCCAAAGAATTGAAATTTTAATTATACTGGGTTATGGGAATAGTTTAATAATTAATAAGTTGTAATGACAAATATCCTAACAGAAATCCAATAACTAAATCTACCGTAAGTAAAATTAACAAACAATTTCGTGAAACTGGAAAGGTAAAAAATGCTGTACGTTCTGGCAGACCGAAAAGTGCAACAGCATATGGTAATAAGGCTCTGAAGGTTTTAATCAGTTTAGAAGAAAATCTGCACCTTTTTACCAGAATATTAGGAAGAGAAAATGCCGTCTCACACATGTCCATAGACCGACTTAAACCGAAAAGTTTCATCCATACAAAATAACGTTGGTGCAAGAACTCTCTGAGGATGATCACTATAGGCGCTTGGAATTTTGTGAAACCAAAAAAACCACTAAATTTTGTCAATTCAATTATTTTTTCTGGGGAGGAAACTTTTTTTTTAATAGAAAAGTTAACAGGCATAATTGTCGATATTGGTCCAGGGAAATTTCGCATTGGATACATGAAAATCATACCCAATTTCCCCAGTTTGGTGTGTTATAAAGGGTGCAAAAATAATCGGTCCGTTTTTCATGGAAGACTCATTAAAGGAAACAAGATATTTGAATCTTCCAAGGATCGAAATTGTCTCAGCTATTGCAGGACTATTTCCAAATAACCGTAAGTTCCTTACTTTACCTGCTGTACTAGGTATTTAAACTTGATTTTTTTTAATATTTAGACAATGTTTTTTTTTTGGAAGATGGATTGGACTTAGGGGTAAATACAATAAAGTCGCACTATGCAACGAAATGGGGATTTTTATGACATATTCTAATATCTTGAGTCCCATTTACCCCAAGTTGAAAAAATTTGGTAGGGTGGGAAAGTGATAGTCAAGGAATAATGTGAAGCAAAAAAATAATTTTTTTAAAATATACAGGGTGTATATCTATTGAACTTCATTGGCTAGTAAATATAGCGAATTTAAATATAACTTGGAAAATTGATAGTTTGTTCACTAAAACGTTTTTAGCTTATAAACGGATGAAAATAAATAAAGATGTGAAAAATATACATACAGAGAGTATTCAATAAATGTCCAATTGTTAATAGCTTTAAGGATAAACTTGGTTAATAACAAAGGTAGAACTGTGCAATTGGTAGGATAATAAAGTGATAGTCAAGGATTAATGTGTAGCAAAGATAATTTTTTTTTTAAATATACAGGGTGTTAATCTATTGAAAATCCATAGATAGTAAATGGAGTCATTTAAAATTCAAATATAACGTGGGAAATTGGTAGTTTGTTCGTTAAAACGTGTTAGGTTAAAACTAGGTGATAATAAATATGTACCCGAAAATTATCTATATACACAGGTGATTCAATACCAAATTTTTGATAGGTTTAATGATAAACCTGGTTAGTAACAAAGGTAAAAGTGAATTTATTTAGTTTAATATTATTCTATAATAACATCTGTAATAATTAATTGTTTCGCCTAAAACACTAAAGCTAAATTAAGCAATATCTGATAAATCTAATAAGTCTAAAACATCTGGTGGTAAATCACCTGCAGTAGAGAATATTTTAGATCGATATTTAGTATCTATTGGATCCGAAGCAAGAAGCAAATGATTAAAAACATCTTCATTTCATTATTTGATAGTTTCGATGTTTTTCTCGCGTGGTTCAAGCGATGGGACCTAAATAATTTATGGTTTGCTTCTTGAGCTTCCTCGCTCAATAGCTACTAATGCAGTCGGTACCAATAAAAACCGATAATACCTGCTCTTTCGACAGATTTTCTTTTTCCCTAGTATTCTTTAAATTTTCACAAAAACTTCTTACTTCTCTCACATGTATCGGAAACTTCTCTAAAAAATTATCAGCAAACTGAATGTCATTATTGCAATGTGTTTTAGAAAGAAAATCGAGATGATCTCTAGAAATTTTCCTTAAGTATTCTGTTCGTCGCAATTTTTGTCTATCGCTAATAGAGTTGAACTCTTTTGAATGTGACTCACCTTGAATCATCTTATTATTTGTAGCTCCTTGCGTCACATTTAAAAAACTTCTTGGCAGCCAAATTTTCTGCTCATTTAAAAACCGACTTTTTGTTCTGTTTGCTTTTTCCATTTTAGGCTTAGTTGTACAGAGAAATTTTTTATATTTTCAAAATTTTTATCGCCTTTTTTTATTTTCAGATTGGCCAACAATGGCTTTTGCACTTAAGGACTCTACATAAATTAACTTTTTTGCTATATAGTTCTTCAAAAACTGTTTCATTTTTATCCATATCTAGCAAATTTGTCCAAATCTGCTTACAAAATATTAAAGGAACTGTTTACAAAACTACTAAACACTCAACTGCACGAACGATTGTTTTTTTTTTCGGTTACATGACATGCACAGCCATCTTGATAAAATGCGTTTGGAATTTATTTTTATATGGCGATTTTTCTTGATAATTTTTTTTAACTTTTACGAGCTCATAAGTAAAATAAAATATAATATACAACTCGAGGCTAAACTGGAGCTTTTTACTCACGTTCGTTCGTACTCGTTCTTATAAAAAAAACTCTTTTAGTCGTTTGTATAAACTACTATTTTACCAGCCAAAGTACTAAGTAGTAATAAAGACGAAAAAAGCCTGATAATACATATTGTTCAGACCTTCTGCAATATTACTTCATCTTGACATCAAGGGTATTCTCATGAGATTTGCTGGTGTCATCATTATGATATAACATTGTACCAGCTTTGAACAAAATGTGCTACCTCGACGTAGGCCTGTCATCAACTCCCGTTTTAATGTTCATTTCAGCTGTAGTCACTGCCATTTTTACAGTGATAATAGTTATCATATCTTAAATATCAGAATGGTTGCGAATCAAGCCAAAAAAGCTCTAAAAACAAGAGTTGATTTTGGACCTTTCGAAGGTGATGCAGGGCGCTCAGATCAAAACTGCTCTAACTTATGAAAATTCAGTAATATTTCATAGCTGTCAAAATGACAGATGGATATTTTTTTATCAAAAAATTATTTGGTATGTACATTTCCCGGCACTAAAACCGCTAAAAAATAGATTTTACGTATGACCCTAATGCTGTTATGTTATAATAATCGTGATGCACAGAAATTTTTAAAAAACTATTTTTTTTGGGTTTGGGCAAATTGGGGCTATTTTTTTTCTGATTTTGTAATTTAGAGACATTTACCTTCTTGAAAATATACTGATACTGAAGTAATTTTAAGCTTTTATTTTTCTGCTCCAATATATTTAAAACTATACAAAAAAATAATACTTTATCTTTATTAAACTAAAATATCTGTAATCTGAGGAGATCTAAATATTTCTATTTGTTAGAGAAAAAAGTCTAAAGTTGACAGATATTAAAAATATAAAATGTATTGATAGTTTTTATTAATTTGATTTACAAACAAAATGTCAAACTTTTTAATGTTTTTCTTCAAATTTTGCTCATTTTTTCAAATCTCAATTTTAAACCTCTAAACAAAAAATTAGACCAACTTTAGAAAAATCGAAAACATTTCTAAAAACAGCAGATATTTCTTCACAAAAATCTATATTTATTTTATTTTATTTCTTAAGTTGGTTTTGAGCAAATGTCACACACGTATTATAGATTCGACCCACCGTGCGTCGGACTCCGGCCTTGACACTTCTCGACTATTTTTTGTGGGACTTAAAAATGAGGATTTCTGTTAGGATATTTGTCAATAAAAATGTTAAAAACATATTGCATCTTTCGCATTATATCCCCGTAACCCAGTATAATTCAAATTTCAAATCTTTGGGTTTCAGTTAAACGATCCATTTTTGTAAATCAGCAAAACTGACATTGTTAAACATATGAGGTAATCTTTTGTGGGCAGGTATTTTAATAAGAGCTAATACATTAAATTATGAATATTAGACCCTTATTTTCGTAAAAACTGTTGGCTTTCATAAAAAGTGCTCTTAATAAAAAGTATTGAAAATTTTACGCAGATTTTAAAAATTTAACAGAAAAACGGTAAACTTGGCGGAACTTATTTCATACCTAAGTGTTTATATTTTCATTAAATTCAGGTGAGTGGTACATGAGATATTTCGCCGTTTCCTTACTTTTGCTACACGTTGTATAAATGAAAAACGTGTAAGGTGTCATGATATTATTTAATTAAAATTGTATAGAAAAACATACATTATGTTTTCCTATCATATAAAATCTAAGAAGTGAATTTCTTCGTTTACTTACAACATTCTTTACTTTCTTGATTTTTTATGATAATCATAAACTACATCACAAGGACGCCTATATTTTACGTAACTATAGATGAACATAAATTAGTAAAAACCAGTATCAAAAATAAACCATGGTGTCGTTATAGGCAGCGATTCTAATAGGTTTCGAAATATATGAATTTAAATGTTATTAATATACCCTGTCAGAAAAAATAGATACATATAAGTAAAAAATATGATTTAAAATAAAAACAAAAGCGCTTGATATAAATAGTGATAATCGAACAGCAATTTTCGTGTCAAATCTGTCGAAGTTTAAGCAGGGCAGAAACGGACATATGAGAGGAGGCGGGGGGGGGGAGGAGGGATCTTTTTAAGAATTATTTTCATTTTTCAATAAAATGTTAAAAGAATTAAATTAAAGTTTTTTTTTCAGAATTGTCGGTGATACTAAGTAGCCACACAAAAGCGTCGACTTTTTTTTTAATTTTCAGTTGAGTTCTGTTTACTTACTCCTCTCTCCCCATATTTTCTCTTTGGAGCGTCCCTGAAGTTGGGTTTAGGACAATAAACTACATTAAATCGAAAAAAGCAGTGTTCCCCAAAATGTGTATACGAGAAAAATAAAAAATGGCTAATTATTAACGGCTGATTTAAAACTTTTATTATTTAAGTCAGATGGTAACAAGGTTAAGTTTTATTTGTCAAGTTCGATTTGGGTAATTTAAAAAAATATATTTCCTAATTATTTTTATTTAATTATTTAAAAAAAAACTTAGTTAATTTGAATTAAGATTATACATCTGGTAATAAACGAAAGAGCTCTAAAGTTTGGTCAAATAAATTATGTTTTGATATCAAAAGCCACTTTTAAAAAGCGCTCTGAATAATATATAATATATTTTATAAATCCAAGAGTCAGAGATTAGAAAACCTATAGCCAAAATTCTGTTTTAAAATTTATACATTTTTTGTGTTCAATCAACTGGTGTCAACATGGTGTTTCATTTTAAGTTAGTTTGAACAAGAACAAAAAATCTACAGACTGATAAAAGAGATTATTTAACTAAAATAACAAAAGGGTTTATTCAAACAAATATTTACTTGATTGTAATAAAATACGATATAAACAAATACATCGTTGATATATATTTTTTATAAAAGTAATAATATATATCTATATATATATATATATATATATATATATATATATATATATATATATATATATATATATATATGATTCATGAGGAAATGTCAATACCTCAAGTACATATTCAGGACCAAAAAATTAACATAAAAGTCTATATAAATAAGTGTCCGGAAGGCCTTAGTTCTCGAGATACAGGGTGTTAAAGTTTTTATTTAATTTTCCTATTTTTTAAATAAAATCTATGATAATGTAAATAATGGAGTGAAAATTGATATACGTGGGTTTTTTGGTATGACAAATTCGAATCTAATATTAGTATTGCTCTTACTTGTATGGGGCGCCACCTGCATGTCTTTCTACTCCTTTGAACAATCACAACTTTTTGGTACAGTCTTGTATTACATTTTTGAGTAAAACAAATTATTCCCTTGCCATTTCTACGTCAAAAAGGTATACCTGTTAAAAGTGGATACCAGCAACCGTTTTCGAGATATTTGGATTTAAAACAATTTCGGCGCATGTAATTTTTTATCGCAAAATTTTACACTTAGTCAGTGCCTCAGACATAAACTAAACAAAAGGTATTTAATTTTTATCAAAATTGTTATTATTAAGTTGTTTTTAATAAAATCTAGGTTACGTTTTATAATTTTCAAAAATTCCACCATTTGCTTCTAAGCACAGGTCAGCTCTATGGTGTATAGCTCGGGTTGCTCTGTGGATACATTTGGGCGCATTTCTTAGTGTTTGTGCTGCGTTTGTTATCCGATCCAATAATGCTTCTCTTGTATTTACTTTAGTGGAATATACCAGTGATTTGAACCATCCCCAAAGACAATAATCCAAAGGATTAAGGTCTGGCGATCTAGTTGGCCAATTAAACGGACCTCCCCGACCCATCGGTTTGGAAAGTTTTGGTTTAAAAAATCTCTTACAAGTAAACTGTAGTGTGCAGGGGCTCCATCATGCTGCAAATACATGTTTTGTCTTACATTAAGGGGAACATCTTCTAATAGATTTCGCAAGTGATTTTCAAGAAAATTTAAATATCCTGTAAGACTACCGTCGATTATAAATGGACCAATTAAATGACCATTTAACATTCCACACCACACATTAATGCTAAATTTATGTTAGAAATTATGTTCTACTGTAGCGTGAGGATTTTCATAGGACCACCGGTGTTCATTGTGAAGATTATTTATACCATCACGCGTGAACTGTGCTTCATCAGTGAACAAAACATACCTATACAACCTTCGATCTTCATTAATCCAGTTACAGAATTGCATTCTCAACTCAAAATCACCCTCCTGTAAATCTTGAACCCGTTGTAAATGAAATGGGTATAAACAATTAATGTGAAGATTTCTCCAAGCAGACGATTGTGTAATTTGATAAGTATCTGCAATCCGCCTAGTGCTTATGCTTTCGACGGCATTGAGTATAGCCTCTTCTACTTCAATGTTGGGTTCCGATTCCCTTTTAGATACAATTTCTCACTTGGAAACATCCCAGATTCTCCAGCAGTAGTGAAAACTTGTTGAAAAACTCTCCTATCTGGCATCCTAGAAAACGACGCTGGTACTCCGCGACTGCTTGAATTGCGACCCCATTGCAGAAGCCATAGACGAATATCATATTTGCATATTCACGATGCGAGAATATCACAGGCATAATGACGTTTTTAGATCTAAAGTTTCTTAAATGACTATTGTCAGATAATAAAAGTTATGAACAGAAATTGACAGTGACAAAATTTGATCTTATTATTAACTGACATTACTATTGCTAAGTAACAGGAAAAACGATGAGAACACCAACCAGCAGTTGTTCTGTCAGGCAAGGCACACTTCTATTTTTTTACAAGACATGCATACTTTATGTGAATTTTATAAAAAAAATCACATGCGCCGAAACTGTTTTAAATCCAAATATCTCGAAAACGGTTGCTCGTATCCACTTTTAACAGGTATACCTTTTTGACGTAAAAATGGCAAGGGAATAATTTGTTTTGCTCAAAAATGTAATACAAGACTGTACCAAAAAGTTGTGATTGTTCGAAGAAGTAGAAAGACATGTAGGTGGCGCCCCCCACAAGTAAGAGCAATACTAATATTAGATTCGAATTTGTCATACCAAAAAATCCCCGTATATCAATTTTCACTCCATTATTTACATTATCATAGATTTTATTTAAAAAATAGGAAAATTAAATAAAAACTTTAACACGCTGTATCTCGAGAACTAAGGCCTTGCGGACACTTATTTATATAGACTTTTATGTTTATTTTTTGGTCCTGAATATGTACCTGAAGTATTGACATTTCCTCATGAATCACCCTGTATATATATATATATATATATATATATATATATATATATATATATATATATATTGATTTTTACTCCTTCACGGATGGAAAAATACAATGTGTTTTCATTCCGGGTGTACATCTGTTCACTACTGTCGTTCTGAAAAGAACAGTTTTGCTGACTGAGACAGTCTCTATTCGGACGCGAGAAAGAAAGCTTCGAAAATGCCAAATGTGATTTTGGCGAAACGTCAGCAAAACTGTTCTTTTCAGAACGACAGTAGTGAACGGATGTACACCCGGAATGAAAACACATTATATATATATATATATATATATATATATATATATATATATATATATATATATATATATATATATATATATGAATACTCAAGATTACGTACAAAAAATGCAGGGTATCCTACAAGACAATTGTTATAGGCCTGTTCCGAGGGACCCGTCAAGGTACCTAGCAAAAACAACTGAAGATAAAATAAAAAGTTCACCAATAAACCCCGAAATTCAACAAAAAATCACACCACGGGAAAAGTCGAGCAGATAGCCTAAACTCCATGGTTTACCAAATATACACAAACCAGGGGCGCCCATCAGACCTACTATTAGTGCTGTTAATTCGCCGCTACAAAAACCGGAGAAATACCTTTCTGAAATTATGCAACCAGCTGTAGAAAAAGCTGATTCATTTTTAAAAAACTCGGAGCATTTCACTCGAATTATACGAGGTATCGAATACCCTAATATCCAGATCCGTGCGTTTAACTGAAACACAGACGAGACAAAACGAACTAAAGGTAATATCTAGTGCTTTAAAGAAAGATGGCTACACAAATCGCACCACAGAAAAAGCTATTAATGCAGAGGTTTCCCGAACAATGAACAACAATAATTATGAACCGGGAAAGCAACAAGTAGTCTTACCATATGTAAAAGGCACAACAGACAGAATCGGAAGAATTCTTAGAAAACACAACATACAAACAAAACGCAAGCCACAAACAACTATAGGTAAATTACTTGGAAATCCAAAAGATAAAATTAAACTGGAAAACCACGGAGTATACAGTATTCCGTGCCAGGACTGTGAAAAGTTGTACGTGGGTCAAACTAACAGGCGAATATCGGCAAGAGTGGAAGAGCCAGCATCAGAAATAAACAAACAACCCCAGCTTTATTTCTACATCATCAGGAAACCGGCCAGAAAATAAATTTCGATGGCTGTAGGGAGATTGCCAATGCAGACCATTATAAAACCAGAATCATCCGAGAAGCCATAGAAATTGAAAAACAAGGCGATTTGAATAAAAGGGACGAATCATTAAAACTACCAACAGTATGGAAGACAATAATCGACAAATCTAAAATCGCAAAAAATCGAGCGTAATTAGCGCAACAACAACAGCACCATCCGAAAAACATAAATAACGACCAGCGCCTGCGCAGATATAACCTTCGGCTCCGAGTAGTGGTATAAAAGGAAGCGTCGCAGTCACCAACACTTCAGTCTCTATTTGGACGCGAGAAAGAAAGCTTCGAAAATGCCAAATGTGATTTTGGCGAAACGTCAGCAAAACTGTTCTTTTCAGAACGACAGTAGTGAACGGATGTACGGGGTGTCCCAAATTCGAAGGTGACCATTGGGATCTTGGAAACCGTAAGAGATACGAAAAAGTTTAAATTATGGCAAAGTTGCGTATTTTGGTGCTCAATAAAATGCCGTTTGGAAATTGAAAAAATTCCGACTAATTTCGGAGATAACCGAAAGTTCAAATTTTTTTATTTATTTTCTGCTGACTTTATTTAAAGAGATATTACAAAACAAATTGCACTTTTTTATTGCCACTTTTTTAGTTTTTTAAAGTGGCGTTATTACTTTTTTGATTTGACGTTTCGGTTTTTCGGATCCATCATCAAGTTCATTTTTTTAAATACGGACCTGGATTTTTTATTTCAAATTTCGAAAGAGCTCGAAATTCTAAACACAACAATATATCGCACATATTATTTTAATCAATTATAATACTCTAAAATTGGTAAAAACATAATTTATATTTAAAATACGTTAAGGTGGCTATGAAACAATAATAAATCCATGAAATTATTATTTTAAGTTACCATGGAGATTTATACTGACGTTTACTAATATAATACTCATTGTAATGTTTTTTTTTTAACTGTAACACACAGCTATAACGCGCCAACGTTGTAGCAACCGTTTAATAGAACAACACAAAAATTGTTTGTAACCTTTATTTAGAAAAAACTAAAGCTAGGTATATCAGAAGTGACAACATAAATAAACAAACTTATCGAATTTTTAAAACTAAAGTATACAAAAATAATTACATATTATAAAAGGTATTCAAACTGAAAACCCTGTGCTTCAATGCATTTTGCTGCAAGTCTACGAATTTTTAATATCGCCCGTTGTATGGTTCTAGCAGGAATGGCTCTAACCTCCCTAATTAAATTTTCTTGAAGTTGGTTAATGTTATCGGGTATATTGCGATATAAACGATTTTGTAAAAACCCCCATAAGAAGTAATCCAACGGATTAAGATCAGGACTTCTCGCAGGCCATCGCACAGGTCCAGTATTTCCGATCCATTTATTTGGAAACAAGGCATCTAAAAATTGTGCAACTTCACGTCCATTATGCGGTGGTGCACCATCCTGCTGCCACCACAACTGTCGCAAAATATTTAGTGGCTCGTTTTCGAGCAGTTCAACAACGTTTTCTAATATTAATTCGCGATATCTATTTGACGTTAGGGTACCTTCATATATTATTGGACCTAGAATTTTATTGCGCCACATCCCGACCCATACATTGAAAGATACTCTTCCTTGTGCTCTTACTTCCTGATGTTGATGAGGGTTATCTACCGACCAATAATGCTCATTATGTCGGTTAAAGATTCCATAGGTTGTAAAATTACACTCGTCAGTCCAAATTACCTTAGATAAAAAATTGTTATCTTCCTCACATCTATTTTGAAGCCAGTTACAAAAATCCATTCGTCGGATATCGTCACCTGGTCTAAATTTTTGACTAAGGTGAATTTTGTATGGTCGATACTTATTGGCTTGTAATGTGCGCCATATTCGCATTCTAGGTATTTGCAACTCATTTTCGTAAAACCTAGTTGACCCCCTAGGAGCATTATTGACCTTAAATGAAAAAAAAGTATAAGATATGAATTTCAATTAAAACTTTATTATTTTACCGTATTAATGATGTTTTCCTCTTCATTTTCATCAACTCTACAACCATATTTATTTCTAGGTTTGTTAAAGCTTCCAAATTGTAACAAGTTGGTATCAAGTTTAGCAAAATAATTTTCATGAGGCTGTCTTCGCTCGGGATATTGAATAAAATATTCTTGACTTGAAAGTCTAGAGTTTCGATTTAATTTGTAATAAATTCGTAGCATATCACGTTTTTCTAATTTGGTAAACATTTTTTATTAGTTATAACGCACAATAAATAATAAAAACGATAAAAGAAAATGTCACTGTAAATCACCATAGTAACGTAACTCAAAATAATAACCAGATGTTTTTTTTTGTTTCATAGCCATCTAACGTTTTTTAACATTAAATTTTGTTTTTATTAATTTTAAAACCTTATAATTTATTGAAATAATATGTGTGATATATTGTTGTGCTTAGAATTTCGAGCTCTTTCGAAATTTCAAATAAAAAATCCAGGTCCGTATTTAAAAAAATGAACTTGATGATGGATCCGAAAAACCGAAACGTCAAATCAAAAAAGTAATAACGCCACTTTAAAAAACTAAAAAAGTGGCAATGAAAAAGTGCAATTTGTTTTGCAATATCTCTTTAAATAAAGTCAGCAGAAAATAAATAAAAAAATTTGAACTTTCGGTTTTTTTCGGTTATCTCCGAAATTAGTCGGAATTTTTTCAATTTCCAAACGGCATTTTATTGAGCACCAAAATACGCAACTTTGCCATAATTTAAACTTTTTCGTATCTCTTACGGTTTCCAAGATCCCAATGGTCACCTTCGAATTTGGGACACCCATATATATATATATATATATTAGCTTTTCATAATAAAATTTTGCGAGGGCCCACATTAGCTGGATTGCATTAAATTGGCAGTGGTATATAAAACTGGTGTAGTTCCAGACTACTTAGAAATAAATTAATGCTTGAATGGATAAAAAATAAAAATTAAATCATAATCATCATAATAAAAAAACATAATTTGGATATCTGGGGCAACTTTTTTTCACCTGAAATGGGTTATTTGAAAAAAAAAAGCCCTCCTTAACAAGGGAAAATAAAAATTTTCCTGAAGAAATACATCATTTCCAATTTCCACAAATAATATACTAAGACCTAAAATCAATTAAAGGAAAACTTTACTTTGCATCTCACTTCAAACACTAAAATGCCAAAATGTTCCTGCGGAAATCTATCGTTTCCATTTTCTGTGGACATTTTGTACAGTTTACAATAACCGAAATAAATCACATAAAAAATCATTTTCAGAAGTCCTCCTTAACAACAGGAAATAAACATTTTCCTGTGGAAAAGCATCATTTCCATATTCCACATTTTAGAATACCTGAAACCAGTTACATGAAAACTTTGTTTTGCTTTGCATTTTAAACATTTTTCAGAATATAAACATGTAAAAATAATCTTGCGGAAATACGTCATTGCCGTTTTCAGAGAATATTTCACTCATGTACAAATTTTCCCGTAAGACTGGTGGTGTTTTCGAAAAATTATAGCGGAAATACCACGTCGTCTAGGAAACATGGTGTTTCTACTTACCTGGTTAGGTGTGGTTACATACCTAACCAAAAAATGAAATCTTGACAATATGAAACCTGCTTTTGAGAGACGCTAGAGTCCCTAGAAACTGATTTTTTTTAAGTATCTTACAAAAATTTTTGAAAAATTGTCAATATGAATAATCGCTTTGGGCTAGTTCAAGAAGAGGAAATTGATGAAAATATAATTGGAAGCGAACCAAGAAACACCGTTAAATCCAAGAAGAGCATCTGGAGACAGTTTATGTCATTCTGCGATGAAAAAAACTATACGTTTGACCAAGATACTCCAGTATCCCAACTAGCAATGATTTTAAAAAGCTGGGCCTACAATATACGAAAAATGAACGGGGAGGAATATAAAGAAGGCATGGTAAAAATTATTTGGAATGTGACGGCGAAATTATTGATGGAAAGGTATTTCAATGAATACAAAATTAAAATAAATCCCTTGGAGCAGATCGAATTCAAATCGGCCCGAGACGCAAAAAATGCCAAAAGGAGGCATTTGCAAGGTATCGAAGGCAAACGCAGAGAATCTAATCGAAGCTTGTGATGAATCAACTCCAGAGGGTTTACAAAAGAAGTGTTTTTTTTTCTGTTGTCCTATGAATTAGCCTGGAGAGGAGGAGAAGGTGCAAGAGCCGAAACAGCTTTTTTCAAAGAAGAAACTGACAACTTTGGAGGAAAAACAGGTAGAATTCAATACAACCCTGTTTTTTCAAAAACATGTCAAGGTGGTGGCCGAAAACTCGCCGATTCGAAGTGGTTGGTGAGAAACGAGAGAAGTCCCAGCTTTTGCCCAGTAAGAATTTATAAAGAATTGCAAGATAAAAGGAAAAGTATCTCCAACACTCGACTATTTTTGACGCCAAAGCCCCATTGGAAAATTTCCGGAAAATGGTTCAAAACCGCCCAGTAGGAGAAAACGAGATTTCAACTTGGACAAAAAAACAAGCACAGAAATCAGGCCTCAATACCGCAAAAAAATTTACCAACCATTCCCTCAGAGCTACTGCCGTGTCCAAGCTGGCCAACAGCGGAGTGTCGGAGCAAAACTTGATAAAAATTACAGGTCATTCGAATGCGAAATCCCTATCAATTTATTTGCAAATGGATCCGATCACCACAAAAAAATTATTAAGAAAATGAGGGAACCTGGAAAAGAACCACCTCAACAGCACGTGCATCCAGCCCCTGTAGCAGCATCACCCAGCACAAGTACAAGTAGTGGTCGGACGGCATCTTCTACGTCGTCGCAAAACAACAATTTGGTTAATAATTATCAGAACTGTACCTTTTATTGTACAATCAATAATTAAAATTGAATATTTAGATTTATATTAAGTACTTTTCAATATTTAGACAAATAAATTTATTAGTATATTATTATTCAATTTGTGTTCAATTTGTTTCAAATTTCTGAACTTGAAATAGGTATGTATTTAATATTCAGTTTATAAAGCTTAGTTTCCCTGTATTTGATTAGTGGAATATTCCTCCTAAATACCGTTCGTGCTTAAAAATTAACCAGATAATTTTTAGTCACTCGTGGTATTATCCCCGAAAATTTCATTTTCATTTATCAGACTTTAGAATATCTAAAACCTGTTACAGTGAAACTTTGTTTTGCTATGCATTCTATACATTTTTCTGAATATAAAATGGAAAAATGTTCCTGCGGAAATATGTCATTTTCATTTTTAGAGGACATTTTACAGTAAAGAAAAAAAAATTATATAACTCCAGCCACTTATTTGTGAAATGGAATAACATTCGGTAGTAGTATTTAAGTGGAATTACGAATTCGCTATAATGTTCTATTACTTACAGTGGTTGTCGTTGTACAGCAATGATACACTGGCATTATCCACATTTTCTCCAAGCATAACGTTGACGAGTTTTTCGATGAAATCGCGCACTTGCTCCTTCTCCAATTTTCGGAAAGAGTCCAATTCGGGACTAGTTTGTGACCCCTGATTTGTCATGGCGTCAAAGTGTCGTGTTAAACCTAAAATAAAAAAATTGGTAAATTTCCTTTACCCGATGAATTTTTCCATTTATCAGGAATATTGAATTTAGTTCATTACATAGTCATTTAGTAACACCTATATATTGTATTTTCAAATATTTTTGCTGGGCGCCATTTTGTTCCATCAAATTCAATATGTAGTTTCTACATTGACACGCACACACATTTTGTTACGTCATGCGTCATATTGAATTCGTACCAGTTTATCCCTATATCACACTTAACGCTTACACAAAATTTGAAATTAATCTAATGAGTAGTTTTTTTTCCAGGTCGATTTTTTAAATATTTTATTAGACCGTTATTTTGTTGTGTTACCAGTTCATTCTTATGTAACATTTGAATTTTGTGCAATAAGGTTTCGCTAGACCGCCATCTTGTTCCGGCATATAATATTTGTGCAAAATTTGAGGTGTATTGAATAAGAAGATAGTTTTTGACATCCATTTTGTTCCACTATTTTGAATTCGTACCACAATTTTACCATATTTTTGTTTCACGTTACACCAACGTCACAACAAGGATACCAAATCCTTGTCTGGAACATGTCCTGCAATGCCGCAGATGCAGTGATCCATTTCAGTCCAACGACGATCGCGATTTCGCTCTCTTTGGAGCTCATCAGGCCGCCATAGACTAGCGAGCCCCGAATCGGACAAAGAAACAAAATGGAATCACAAAAACAACTACTCCGCTGTCTAATCCCCCGACAGTCATTAAATTTTTCGTTGGGAGAAATAATGGTAACATATTTTTGTTTCACGTTACACCAAAGCCACAACAAGGATATCAAATCCTTGTCTGGAACATGTCCTTCAATGCCGCAGGCGCATTGATCCATTTCAAACAAACCACGATCGCGATCTTTTTAGAGTTCATCAGGCTGCCAAAGACTAGCGAGCCCCGTGCAGGGCAACGGCACAAATTGGAATCAAAGAAACAACTACTTTGCTGGCTAATACTCCGACCTTCATTGAATTGCACTATTGATTCCTGGCTTTCGTTGGAAGAAATAATGATATCATATTTTTGTTTCACGTTACACCAATATCACAACAAGGATACCAATAAAATAAATCTCTGTTTTATGAGGAAAGTAAAAAACTGTGAATACTTATTATTGTTGTATGGGGCTTGAATCTGTTTAACAAATACGAATGTGTGTGTTTTCATTCCGAGTGTACATCCGTTCACTACTGCCGTTCTGGAAAAGAACAGTTTTGCTGACGTTTCGCCAAAATCATATATGCCATTTTCGAATATCTCTTTCTTGCATCCGAATAGAGACTGAAGTGTTGGTGACTGCGACGTTTCCTTTTATACCTCCACTCAGGGCCGAGGGTTATATCTGCGCAGGCGTTGGTCGTTATTTATGTTTTCCGGATGGTGCTGTTGTTGTTGCGCTAATTACGCTTGAGTTTTTGCGATTTTTAGATTTGTCAATTATTGTCTTCCGTACTGTTGGTAGTTTTAATGATTCGTCCCTTTTATTCAAACCACCTTGTTTTTCAATTTCTATGGCTTCTCGGATTATTCTGGTCTTATAATGTTCTATATTGGCAATCTCCCTACACCCATCGAAATTTATTTTATGGCCGGTTTCCTGATGATGTAGGAATAAAGCTGAGGTTGTTTGTTTATTTCTGATGCTGAGTTTATGCTCTTCCACTCTTGCTGATATTCGCCTGTTAATTTGCCCTACGTACAACTTTTCACAGTCCTGGCACGGAATACTGTATACTCCGTGGTTTTCCAGTTTGATTTTATCTTTTGGGTTTCCAAATAGTTTACCTATAGTTATTTGTGGCTTGTGTATCGTTTGTATGTTGTGTTTTCTAAGAATTCTTCCGATTCTGTCTGTTGTGCCTTTTACATATGGTAAGACTACTTGTTGCTTTCCCGGTTCATAAGTTTTGTTGTTCGTTGTTCGGGAAACCTGTGCATTAATAGCTTTCTCTATGGTGCGATTTGTGTAGCCTTTTTTCTTTAAAGCACTGGCTATTACCTTAAGTTTGTTTTGTCTCGTCTGTGTTTCAGTTAATCGCACGGATCTGGATATTAGAGTATTTGCCACAGCTTGAATTTGTGCTGGGTGATGATGTGATTTTGCATTTAAATATCTGTCTGTATGTGTTGGTTTTCTATACACGGTGTATTCGAAATGTACGTTATGCAGTTTTGTGACCAAAACATCTAAAAACGGTAGTTTATTGTTTTTCTCTAACTCTAGAGTAAATTGTATTCTGGGGTGGATTGAATTTACGTGAGTCAGAAATTTTTCGAACTCTGCATGACCATGTTGCCATATAATAAATATGTCATCCACAAAAGGAATCCATAATTTGGGCTTTAAACTTGCTCTCTCATGAATGCTCTAAATAAAAAATAAGTATTTTTAAGGCAATGCTCCGGGAGTTGTATTATATGTGCCTGGAAATCCTCGTTCATAGCAATCTTGTCCAATGCTTCATCGATGGGAATACTGGGATATAACGATTTGACCTCTAGGCTTGCTATGATATCGTCTTTTTCAAGGACGATGCCTCGTATAATTCGAATGAAATGCTCCGAGTTTTTTACAAATGAATCAGCTTTTACTACAGCTGGTTGCATAATTTCAGAAAGGTATTTCTCCAGTTTTTGTAGCGGCGAATTAACAGCACTAACAATAGGTCTGATGGGCGCCCCTGGCTTGTCTATTTTTGGTAAACCATAGAGTTTAGGACATCTGCTCGACTTTTCCCGTGGTATGATTTTTTGTTGAATTTCGGGGTTATTGGTGAACTTTTTATTTTATTTTTAGTTGTTTTTTCTAGTACGTTGTCGGGTCCCTTGGAACAGGCCTATAACAATTGTCTTGTAGGATATCCTGCATTTTTTGTACGTAATCTTGAGTATTCATAACCACAGTTGCGTTTCCTTTATCTGCTGGAAGGATTGTGATGTCTTTATTTTTTCGAAGGTTTATTAGGGCCCTTTGTTCAGTGGCATTTAGGTTTTGTTTTGGTGTTTTGCTTGATCTTAAAATTCTTGCCACCTCTTGTCGAATTTCTTCTGTTTTTGTTTCTTCAGAGGAGTCAAGAACAGCTTCGACTCCAGCTATTATTTCTTCTTTAGGGATTTACTTAGGAGATATCGCAAAATTAAAACACTTACTCAGTACGGATTTTTCACTTTCTGAGAGATTGTAGGATGGTATATTAGGCCCTAATCTCTCAACATCTACTGATGATCCTTGTGGCTGACTTGACTTTCTTAGAAGATTGTCATACTTTTTCGAAAGTTCTGTCTTAATATTCTTATTTGATTCTGTTCGCCAAAAAGCCAAGATGGACAAGATTGCTAAAACGAGGATTTCCAGGCACATATAATACAACTCTCGGAGCATTGCCTTAAAAATACTTATTTTTCATTCAACGGGCAAACGTATAAACAAATGGATGGTGCTCCAATGGGGTCCTCGCTATCACCAGTAGTTGCGAATTTATTTATGATATACTTCGAGAAAGAAGCTCTTGAGAAAGCAAATTTAAAGTCCAAATTATGGACTCGTTATGTGGATGACATATTTATTATATGACAACATGTTCATGCAGAGCTCGAAAAATTTCTGACTCACGTAAATTCAATCCACCCCAGAATACAATTTACTCTAGAGTTAGAGGAAAACAACAAACTACCGTTTTTAGATGTTTTGGTCACAAAACTGCATAACGGACATTTCGAATACACCGTGTATAGAAAACCAACACATACAGACAGATATTTAAATGCAAATCACATCATCACCCAGCACAAATTCAAGCTGTGGCAAATACCCTAATATCCAGATCCGTGCGATTAACTGAAACACAGACGAGACAAAACGAACTTAAGGTAATATCTAGTGCTTTAAAGAAAAATGGCTACACAAATCGCATCATAGAGAAAGCTATTAATGCACAGGTTTCCCGAACAACGAACAACAAAACTTAAGAAACGGGAAAGCAACAAGTAGTCTTACCATATGTAAAAGGCACAATAGACAGAATCGGAAGGATTCTTAGAAAACACAACATACAAGCAATACACAAACCACAAACAACTATAGGTAAACTACTTGGAAACCCAAAGGATAAAACCAAACTGGAAAACCACGGGGTATACAGTATTCCATGCCAGGACTGTGAAAAGTTGTACGTGGGGCAAACTAACAGGCGAATATCAGCAAGAGTGGAAGAGCATAAACTCTGCATCAGAAATAAACAAACAACCTCAGCTTTATTCCTGCATCATCAGGAAACCGGCCATACAATAAATTTCGATGGGTGTAGAGAGATTGCCAATATAGAACATTATAAGACCAGAATAATCCGAGAAGCCATAAAAATTGAAAAACAAGGTGATTTGAATAAAAGGGACGAATCATTAAAACTACCAACAGTATGGAAGACAATAATCGACAAATCTAAAATCGCAAAAACTCAAGCGCAATTAGCCCAACAACAACAGCACCATCCGAAAAACATAAATAACGACCAGCGCCTGCGCAGATATAACCTTCGGCTCCGAGTGGGGATATAAAAGGAATCGTCGCAGTTACCAACACTTCAGTCTCTATTCGGACGCGAGAAAGAATGCTTCGAAAATGCCAGATGTGATTTTGGCGAAACGTCAGCAAAACTGTTCTTTTCAGAACGACAGTAGTGAACGGATGTACACCCGGAATGAAAATACATTGTATTTTTCCATCAGTGAGGGACTAAAAATCAGCATATATATATATATATATATATATATATATATATATTCGTTTTTATTCTTTAACCTTATGAAATATTTTTATATATATATATATATATATATTTTGTCGGTATTTTCTTGGGTATAGGTTAATATAAAACCAGTTCTATAATTTTACATCGACGTTTCGCTCACCATATTGAGCTTTCTCAAGATGAAAATTTATTTCCTTGAAAATGACATGTTAATCCTAAACGGAAAAACACTGTTAATCTCTATTCCGTTTAGGATTAACATGTCATTTTCAAGGAAATAAATTTTCATCTTGAGAAAGCTCAATATGGTGAGCGAAACGTCGATGTAAAATTATAGAACTGGTTTTATATTAACCTATACCCAAGAAAATACCGACAAAAATATATATATATATATATATATATATATATATATATATATATATATATATATATATATATATATATATATATATATATATATATATATATATATATATATATATATATATATATATATATATATATATATATATATATATATATATATATATATAGATATATATATATATATATATATATATATATATATATATATATATATATATATATATATATATATATATATATATATAGATATAATAGATAGATATATATATTAATATATGAATGAAAATATACGGAATGCTGTATACTCCGTGCCAGGACTGTGAAAAGATGTACGTAGGGCAAACTAACAGACAAATATCAGCAAGAGTAGAAGAGCATAAACTCAGCAATAGGAACAAACAAACAACCTCAGATCTATTCCTACATCATCAGGGAACCGACCACAAAATAAATTTCGACGGGTGTAGGGAGATTGCCAATATAGATCAATATAAGACCAGTATAATCCGAGAAGCCATAGAAATTGAAAAACAAGATTATTTAAATAAAAGGAACGAATCATTAAAACTACCAACAGTATGGGAAGACAATAATTGATAAACATAAAATCAAGCACAATTAGCGCAAAAACAACAGCAACATTCGGAAAACATAAATAATGACCCACGGCCGGTCAGATATAATCATCGGCTCTATGTGGGGGTATAAAGGAAGCGTCGCAGTCACTAACACTTCAGTCTCTACTCGGACGCGAGAATAAAAACTTCGATAATGCCAAATGCGATTATGGTTAAACAGACACAGACAGTAGTGAACGGATGTACACCTGGAATGAAAATACATTGTTTTTTTCCATCCGTGAAAGACTAAGAATTACAATATATATCCGAAGAATATGTGATTAAAAATTAATAAAAACTAATTTAAAGTTTGTTTAATTGCGAAATATTAATATGTAAAAATAAAATGTTCTAGTTGCACCAATTTCCCCTGGTATGCTTTGCTTGTCACACGTTTCAAGAGTTTCAGTAACGTGTTTTCGCGCTTTCTTAAATATTTTTTTATCTAACAATTAAATTTAAAAACCGACAGGTCCGAGCGTTTTCTCGATAAAAAAATACCTGATTTTTAATATATTTTTAATTTATATATATATATATATATATATATATATATATATATATATTTTTTTTTATAATTTTCTTGATTTAAGTTTTTAAAAAATTTACACATATACTTTAGATAATTTATTTGCCCATAAACATGATGTAGTTAGATAACGTTTCGACCGCACTTCGTTCTTTTTCAAATCTAAAAATGGAGAAGGGCGTAGAATTTTAATTTAGTATTTTTACATTTAATATTTTATTTTGTTAGTATTACCTTAGAACGTAAACTATTAAGGAAAGTAAATTAAAAATAAATGTACTTTCCTTAATAGTTTACGTTCTAAGGTAATACTAACAAAATAAAATATCAAATGTAAAAATACTAAATTAAAATTCTACGCCCTTCTCCATTTTTAGATTTGAAAAAAAGTGCGGTCGAAACGTTATCTAACTACATCATGTTTATGGGCAAATATATGATTTAAAGTATATGTGTAAATTTTTTAAATTGACCTTAAATCAAGAAAATTGAAATAAAAATATATACTCAAACTGGTCAAAGAAAAATTAAACCAATAAAAAATATATATATATATATATATATATATATATATATTATTTGTGTGTGTGTGTTGATTTCAAGGATGGAAAAATAGAACGGGTTTTCATTAGAGTTGTGCATCCGTTTACTACTGTGGTTCTGAAAAGAACAGTTTTGCTGACATTTCGCCAAAATCACATCTGTCATTTTCGAAGCTTTATTTCTCGCGTCCGAAGAGAGACTCTATTCGGAAAGTTCTTGTCTGTTTATAGAAGCAATTTAGAGAAAAACAACTGCAGGGGCAGGTGCGTTTCATTCCGTGTTGCCGGATTGTGCGTTCTGAAATAAAAGAACATTCAATAGATACTTAAATATTTATACCTTGACTGTTAGGTTGAATAGCTCGTAATATGCCTTTGAACCAGGATTCGGAAGGTTTCAAGCAGTTGTTGCAGACCCATCTTGTGTGCTGAATCAGTTTGGAACACTTCGCCGTACATACTTTGGCGCCACATTTCGAACAAGTTACCAGATCGTCGTTCAAAATACTTGCCGTTGAATGCAGATAAGTGCCGCAAATTTCGCAGTACCATTCGGGCTTCTTTCGTTTTCTGAAACAACAATAAGAATATTATAAACAACTGCACGTAAGGAATGGTACATCAATTAAAAAAACGCGAGTAAATATGGAAACTGTTTGGAATCATAAAAGTGAATAGTAGATCGTTGATTGGTTAACGCTCTTTACAGGGACAGACGGAAGAAAAAATATTGGGGCAGAGTAATACAATTTTGTCAACAGATTTTTCAAGTTTGCTAACACAATATCTGCTTAGTGAAATAAAAAATCTAAAACTTTTAATATATTAAAGCTGATTGGTCTAATAAAAATAACCCTCCACTTGCTGAAGCTTTCACTACAACAGCAAAATACAATAGTATTATTCTGGAATGGGATAACTATTTCTTATTTAAAACCCCATTAAACATTATTTATTTAAATATGATGGTCATCTTTCCCAAATTCACTGAGTTACAAATACTCAATAAATGCATTTCAAATAAAGTTTAAATCCTACTATAAAATAATAATAATAATACTACTTTTACTTATTTACTAATCAATTACATGAAATTAATACAGTCTCTGAATACTACTATTTTGGCAAAAATGGTAAAGCAGACATCCAGGTTCCAGGCCTTGAATACTGTTCAAGCCCTAATTTATTTATTTATTTCAACGGAAAATCCATTTTTACACAAATGTATATATAATAAATTGTAATAATACATAAACATGATCTATAATAAACATTAAACAAAATTTACAGTAAAACAAAATGAAGTAAAAGAAAAACATAGTAGAATCACATAGGTTGTTGAATATCACAGTAAAGGTAGGACAGGTAATCGACGTTTGAAGGCGGTTAAACTCATACCAAAGGGATCCACACCCAAATTGTTGAATAATCGAGTTATACGTGATATAGGGATATGGTATGCATAATTTGTGCTGTGTGCCGGTACAAAGAATAAATTACTTTTCCTAGTTCTGCGCACAGTGTTAAACTTTACATCTTGTAGTAAATCAGGACAGCAGTATATACCATTTAATAGTTTAAACATAAACATTAGGTCAGCACACAGTCTTCGCTCCCTCAAAGTCTTAATATTAAATCTGGTCATTACAATACCATAATCGATGTAGTAATTAAGTTCATTGTAAACATTAATATTTGATTTAAATGCCAGTTTACGAAGGAATCTTCGTTGAATACTCTCAAGAGCATCAATTTGGTATTGATAAAAAGGAGACCAGACTGTGGACGCATATTCAAGACCCGAACGCACTAGAGCACAATATAGTAACTTTATTGGGGAAGGAGATAAATCTGCACCATATCTAGATAGAAAGCTTAATCTTTTGAATCCCTCCTGAACAATCCTATCAATATGACTTTTAAAGGTGAGCTGCGCATCGAATAAGACGCCCAAGTTTCGAACCTCCAAAACCGAATTCAACATAACTTCGTTCTGAAAATAACGATTAGCATTTCCCTTACAGCGACCAAACCTGATGGAGAAACATTTATTAACATTTAAGAATAGGCCATTTTTTTCTGACCATAAATATAAACCATTCAGATCGGATTGTAAATTATCAGTTTGGTTATTGATACTTTTGTATAATTTCAGATCATCGGCAAACAGCACAAACTCAGAATGAGCCACTGCATCACCAATATCATTCACAAATAAGTTAAAAAATAAAGGGCCACAGTGAGATCCCTGTGGTACCCCTGACAATACTTGTATCTGTTTAGACATGTAATTATGAATTTTTACACACTGACTACGACCCGACAAAAAACTCGATATCTATCTTATAGCAGATTCGCTAAAACCCAAACATTTTAGTTTATGTAGAAGTAGACTGTGGTTAACCTTGTCAAACGCCTTTGAGAAATCAGTGTAGATACTGTTTACATACACTTTCCTCTCAAAGGCGTTCAACAAGTATTGTTCGTAAGTAAGTAAATTAGTCACTGTTGACTTACCCCGAGAAAAGCCACGTTGTTGCTTTATTATTAATTCTTTACATTTCCAAGCTAATTGATCTGTAATAAGTTTATCGAAAAGTTTTGGAATAACAGATTGAATAGAAATACCACGATAGTTAGCAATGTCCTGTTTATTCCCCGATTTAAATATTGGTGTTAAAAAACTCCAATAATTTGGGAAACAACCTGATTTTAGTGAAAGGTTAAAAATATGTTGCAATGGCTTGTTCAGAGCGTAGACACAGTTCTTTACTAAAGCAGATGGAATACCATCTGGTCCAGTAGTTTTAAATTGCTAATTCCATTAAAGAGTTCAACTAAAGATACATTTAAACAATCAATATCAACTGTTCTTTTAGGTAAGTAATCAGGTAAATCAAGATCACTTTCAATATAGGTTGTTGAGAAATGTTCGGCAAACAGATTGGCCATGTCAGCGCCATTCTCCGCCGACTCATCTCCAAAAAACATTGAGTTGGGATATGCTCTAGAATTACACGCGTCATGTACGTACTTCCAAAAAAATGATGGATTGTTAGAGAAATTATCTTCCAGATGATTCAAGTGTTGAGTGTAACACGCGGCCTGAATAACTTTGCAACGTTCGCGTAGTAATGAAAACTCATTATAATGTGTCATCCAGTTACTTTTTTTGAATTGGCGATGGGCAATCTTTTTGTTTATTATTAGGTTGCGAAGTTCTCCAGAATACCACAGAGGAAAATTTAAAGACCTGGATCGTCTCAGTGGAACAAACATATTCAATGCATTATACAGGTAGTCATAAAAGACTTCAACAAGAGTATTTACATCATTACAGGTGAGCACAGAATCCCAGTCAATGCTATGAAGATAATCGTTGACCAACAAAAAATTACAGTTTTTAAAATCATAATACATAACATCATATTTTAAGTTTATATTCTGTTTAAAACATGGTACTAGAAAGTGGTATGCTGAATGATGTCTACTTGTAGCCAGCAGGCAATCATCAGCTAATGAAACGAGAACCTCACAACCGCTACTACCAAATATTAAATCTAAAAAGGTATTATTAACATTGGGGAACTGGTTAAACTGTATTAAATTCAAATAGTTATAATTTGCACAAACAATATTAGCAGGCGAACCTGGAGGAGAGTCCACAGTTAGGTAATCATTGTTATTCCACACACATCCCGGCAGATTAAAATCCCCACAAATCACAAACTCACTGGTTGAATATTGATCACCTAAGTCCAAAAGAGTCCTACAATGATCATCGTATGCTTCAGACTTGGAATCAGGTGGGATGTATATTGATCCGAACACATACTTTGTACTGCCATAAGAAAGATGTACGAAGACGTGCCCCACAGTTGAGGTTCTTACTGAAATTCCCCTTGGCTTCAGGTCTTTACGTACTGCAATAAGTGTACCACCTCCTCGTTTTTTGCGGAGGTGTTTGGGTTTCTGTCACACCGAAAAATATCAAAGTCTTTAAAGCCCAATTCTGCATCACCATGTTCGCAAGCACATGCATTTACAGCCATCCCAAGATCATGCAGCTTAGTGCGAGCTCCACCTACATTTATACAAAACAATTAAGAATATAATTAATTTAAATTTGGATGCAGCTATAATCTGAAATTTTGTAAATCTACTTCTGAAAAGGAAATGTAAAGGAGAGAGGAGGGTAAGGAAAAGTAAAAGAAGAGAAAAAAAGAATGGAAGAAAAAAAACAATGGTGAGGGAAAAAGACATAGTTTTATTTAAAACAGGCACGATGCCATTAACCGAATGCACTACTGCTGACCTAATAATTCGCCATTTGCTATTCTTTTAAAAGCTGATATCGAAAATTGAAAATCAATATTAGAGTGTGAGTTTATTTTAGCAGCTACGTTGTACGAAAAAGATCTCTTGTAAATTTCCTTTCTGTGTTGGGGAACTCTAAAAAATTGAGCTCTTTGCAAATTAATATTATGAACATCAGCTCTAAATAAAATTTTGGAGTGTAAATAAGTTGGCAATTTATATTTTATAATTTTAAAACTAAAATACGACATACGAAGCCTAAACCTGTTATACATATTCGGCCATTTTGAACTCACTAAGTAGGAGATATGTGATTTCTTATTTTGATACCATAAATTAGCCTCAAACATGAGTTTTGAACCTTTTGAACACGATATCGATCATTTGCATCAAGACACGGAAAAAATACTGTATTACAATCATTAAATTGGCATAACACAAGAGAGTCGCACAACATCTTTATGGTTTCCACACTGAGATACTGTTTATTTGAATAAATTAGTTTTAAATTGCTATAAGCAGTGCGAAGCTTTAAAGTAATATGCTGTTTCAAGCGTAATTTGCTGTCCAATACTATTCCTAAACTTTTACATGTATCAGAGAAAGTCAGTAGGGTTCCGTTAGTTTGTATTTGCATGTTATTTTTAATTTGTACAACCTGACTCTGATTACCAAATGCGATTACAGTCGACTTTCCAGGATTAAGAACCAATTAGTGTTCTGATGCCGACCTGTAGAACTGGCTCAGGTCTGAGTTTACTAGATTTTGCGTCCCTTTAATTTGGTGCACCTCGAACGAAAAATATAGCTGAGTGTCGTCTGCGTAAAAAAGAGATCTACAGTGCTGCAAGGACTTAAAATGGTAAATAGTAGCGGACCAAAAATACTTCCCTGAGGTACACTGGTAGATAAAGCTAAAAGGCTCGAATGCTGCCTACAACAGACGACCTCCTGTACACTATCACATCAATAAGAATTTATTAATATACGGGCGTTATCGTTAAATCCTATAAAAAAAAGAATGTTATGATTTAACATGTCAAAAGCTTTACTGAAATCAAGAGCCACTAAAATACTAACCCTACTCTCATCCGCCGCCCCCAGAACGTCATCCACAATACAAGCCAAAGCACTCTCGCAACTATGATTGGGTCTAAAGCCCGATTGGGTCCCTGGCAGAATATTATGACGATTAAGAAAAGCCCTGATTTGAGTTTCCATTACTTTTTCCAATATTTTAGAAAATGTGGGAAGTATACTAATAGAGCGTAAATGCCCATACTCGGTGGGATTGCTTATTTATGGCAATGGAATTACTTGCGCCTGTTTCCATAAAACTGGAAAGTACGAAGACAATATACATTCATTTACTGGACAGCAAAGAATAATCATGATCTTATCAGCCCCAACGGTCCTTGATTTTGTCTTTTTAATTACATTAAATATTTCATTTTCATTAGATAAATTAAAGCGAAAAAATTCATTAAAATGTGTTAAATATTTATTGTTATAAAAATTTATAATTTCCTGACTTGGGTTATTATTTCCTACTACGGAATTCTATTTATTTTATCTGCATCAATAAGATTTGGAGGTAATTCACATTTTTTTCCTTGATTAAATTTAGATTTTTCGGCTAACGCCATTTTTCTTTATACGTACAATTTTCAAATCTAGTTCGTAAATATACTTTTCTTTCAGTTCTTATTGCGAAAGTGGTAAAATTTCTAAGTTGCTTATAAGATTCATAATGCACAGGTTTTTAGTCAGTTGTTTAAATTTTTTTAAAGCTTTGTTTCTTAATTTCTGTATTATCTTAATATTTTCTGTAATCTATGGAGCATAGTTATAATTTTTTGTTTTACTAAAGTTTTTTACCGATGCATGTTTGTTAAAAAGGGCTAAGATAAGACTATTTAAATATTCCAATTTTTTATCGACATAAACTAAGCGAAAAAGTGATGCCAGTCAAAGCTTTCCAGATCAATCTGAAATGGATGGAGACCAATTCTGTTTATTGACCTATAAAAGAAATTGACAGCCGAATTATTAGGGTTCTCCAATTTAACCTTATAACAAAGGTCAAAAGGTGATCGGCAATTTCCGCATCCAAAGTGCCAATAATGTTTTCCATATTAGTGAAAATTAAGTCAATAAAAGAAGTCGTATACATAGAAATACGAGTATACATAGAAATACGAATATACATAGAAACTCTGATGGATCAAAAATAGTATTGGAGTAGACATAGAACGGAAGCTTTCACGGCTCTGGTCAATTAAGAAATCATGGTTCTTGGGATTAGACCGTATCAAATTGAAATTACTATCCGACGTTTCGCCTTCGATTGCACGAGGCATCTTCAGGGATCTTTACTCCACGATTCAGTATTCAGATCTCGTGGAGTAAAGATCCCTGAAGATGCCTCGTGCAATCAAAGGCGAAACGTCTTTCCTCTACAAAAATTAATATTAAAATCGTTTGGGCAAAAGGTTGTTCAGGTATTTCAGTGGGCACTCCCTCAGAAGCAATTCCACATTCAGATTTATTTAGAATAATCAAAGAAAAATCCCGGAAGACCTAGAAACAATTAATATTAAATAATGCACTTAGTGCCCCTACTCCTACTCAGTACTCATAAATTTACCAAAATCTAAACGAGAAACCATCCATAGAACGCAATTGTCACGCAAATTGTTTTTGTCTTATTTTAGGTTTCTGGTTGGGCATGGAATATTCAACAAACATCTACAAAAATTAAAACTATCTGACACGTCATTGTGTTCATGTGACAATGAATCAATAGATGACCTAAACCATAGACTTTTTAGCTGCCTCCACAACACAGAATCCATATAATATTTTTCTTTGAACTAACGAAACTACATTTACTGCCATTAAATCATATTTCCTTTATTAGTACAGTATCTACTGATCCTAGTATAGAGAAAATCTGTTTGAATTATATGAAAAGCTATAAAATGGTTATTTAACATTTTTGATCTATTTGCTTAGTTATCGAACACCTTTGTTCCCTTTCCTTAAATGTTTTTCATCTACCTATCCAGGCCCTGTGTGTCCCTGTCCCTGCCTAAATTTCCTTAGCCTTATATACTTTTCTCTTTAATTGTTTAGGATCGTAAGGAATAGAGATCTAATACGTGGGATTTTAATTTTGTTACATTTCTATCCTATTATTGTTTATAATTATCAATCTAAGGACCTAATTTCTTTCTCGTGGTTAAATAAACTAAGCTCGAGGTAAAAAAAGCTAGCTGATGACTAAACAAAAGGTCCTCGGTCTTGGCAAGGCAAGGAAAACAGTTTATCTGTAAAAGACTACATATTATAGTACCACCGATAAGGTACGATTTTGTTAATAGAATAAATATTGAGGGGGAAAACATACCCCTATATTTCCATATCTGCCGCTACATATTAAACTAAATATTTATTATAAACATAACTCCAGACATGACGAGTTCGATTTTAAAATAACGTCCACCATTTTGTCAGGAATTACTCATTCTTTTTATGGTCATAGAGGACACAATTATTATTGTGTTCCTCTATGTATGTAATCGTATTCAATTTAAATCCTGGATCAACATACGAAAACTTATTGAGATAACAAGGGTGACTATTACAATTTTGTCAACTCAATTTTTATTTCAACAAAAATAGAAAAATATACTGTTAACGTTATCTGTTTTTTTCGCATTTAATCAACATAAATGAGTTTTTATAATCCCTCCATTAAAACTGATGTTTTACTCTCTGTTTAAGTGATGTACAATTGAAATCTGTGACACTGTCCACATTTTACGTAATTTGTTATATAAAAAAATATTTTGTAACTCAGAGGAGCTTTATTTGAATCCCGGCAAAAATATCACCATCAACTTAAATTGCACGTTTGGCTCATTTGAAAAAATATCATATGTCAGTCTGGCAGCGTTGCAAACCAATCGTTCAAGCCCATAAGGAAGTTTGTTTAATCCTTGTCATTTTGACATAAATCGTCGCAATTTTCATATCTCGTCGACGACATTTGGAAAATTGTACACCGCCTTATTTGAAAATATCGCAAATATAATTTTAAATTTTGTTTTCGTTTGCTATTGAAAAATGATATAAAATTTTCCTCTTTTTGTGTGCCAAAAAAACTGCTTCAAAGAGATTTAGCAATACGCCTGTGATAGTCAGCCGGTCGTGCAATTCTCGAAATGTCTTCGGTGCCATGTTTTCGTAGATAACAGTGTCAACAATTTGACGAAAACATACTTTATGTCAGTTATACACAGGACCCACCGTAAGCGAGCACCACTCTAAAGGGGCGCCAAACCAGAGATTTGAAGCTGCGTTGGGAAAAAACAAAAAGAACAATTCCTTTTATACAACTCAAATTTTTAATATTTAAACAATTTGCAAGGAACAAGACCCTAATAATGAAGAAAATGAGATTCGAACCATCTAATATTGACCCCATATTATCAATTAGGGCTTCCGTGGCGTGACTACAATGGTGCGATTGCACCAGGGCCCGAGCCTTTGTGTCAGTCTACAGAAAAAACCTATCGTATTAGAATTATCGATATAATACATATTTAACTAAGGAAATTCGCCGTGGGTTTTAACGCGAAATAGGCAAACATCCTTTTATTTTTACTTGGCCTTCAGCGGAGCGCTTTACGTCGGCGTCGATAAAGATCAATCGAACAAAATTTCTACGGGGAATAGGGAGCGAAGATGCAAAATAATTATTGAACTGATAGTTTATTTTAAGTTATTTGCTATTTGCTTTGGCAGGGCCGCATTACCCATTGGGCCCGTGAAGCCCGGGCCTAGGACCCGTCGAAATAAGGGCCCGCCACCGCCTCGCTGCAACAAAAATCGTTTATATTATTTTCCTTGTTTCATTTTATCAGTAAGTAGGTAATTTTTATATATTGTTATATAAAGGAGATAGTGTCTGTTATATGGAAGAGAGGACTTTTTTTTGGTCGTCACATTTTCTCCCAAGCTTGGGGCCCGTAGATACCTTTGGGCGAACATAATTAAACCGGCACTGGTTGCAATGCTTTATTTATTTATTTGACTACATTTGTTAAACGAAACATTATGGCAAGTCAAAAATTTGAATATAAAATTAGAGTATTAGGAAAACTTAAAATACTAGCCTGTCACACGTAGCTAAATATAACAATAAACAAGCATACAATCAGTATTAAAATCAATACACAAAACATAGAAAAAAATATGCAAAAAAAACTTTACATATAAATTGAAAGAATAAATTAACAAGTAAAAAATACTCAAACGGTCAAATCTAACATAGAGGTTAAAGAATATATATTCATGTATGTATGTACATAGTTAAAACAACGAAAAAAAAAACAAAAACAGGTCAGACGGTTGCAGTGGAAGAAGCTTTCTGTAAATATTCGTGGAAATAATAAAAGCCTTTTTTTTGCAAGGAAAGTTTTAAGTTTAGTTTTAAACATATCGATTTTCAGTTCCTCATATGTCTGTGGCAAAGCACTGTGTACAGGGTGTCCGGATTTGATTGCAAAAGCAGGGTAGCTCGCTTATTTTTAAAGATAGAACCTTGCGGTTTCCACGAACCTGAGCTAATTTTTTGTGAAACTCATGAAGCCGTAAACAAAATTTTCATAGCCTTCTTCGTTTATGAAATACAGGGCGAAATAGAAAATTTTGCATTTTGGGACCCCCTCGTATCTCGGTTATCCTTTAACTTAACGCAAAGAGAAAAATTGCTGCTTATGCAGTTTTTTACGCTGGATCCAGTTCATTTGAGTTGTTATTTTTTAGATATGACCCAAAGTTGTGTTTTTTTTTAATAGGACACCCTGTATATTTGTCCAGAAATTGATTTGTCCTTTTAAAAGCTTCTCAAAATATATAATAGTATGGGTCTATTTTAATAAACAACAACAAAAATCCTAATTTTTATAATTATCATCCCAAATTTTGCAGTAGGCCATGCAAAACAATGCTGCCTTTTATTTAAAGTCGTTAACAATATCTACATCCTAACAATAAATCAAAATAAATATGTAATTAAATCTATTTATCAAAATATGTATTGATAATTTCGCACCAAAAAAGTACCACCTACCTAGATTTATGTAACACAAGAACAAAACAGTAATATATTATTATGTAACAAGCCTTTCAGCAAAAATCAACTGTCGTATAAGAACACAGTAACCAAGGAAATCAAAAGAACTGTTCAAACTGATTTCCATTTTGTTCTATGCATGCTTCGCACAATTTTCGTATTCGTTTTAGGGAATTAAGCAAAATAACTCTTATTACATTTCCTATATCTTGGACATTATCATAGTGGTCATTGTAAATTTTATTTTCCGGATATCCCCATAGAAAGAAATCTAAAATCGACAAATCTGGAGACCTAGGGGGCATTTGTTCCGATCCATTGATTGGTAAAATTGTTGTCCAGAAATAATCTCGTCATTCCAGAATTGTGTGCAGGAGCACCGTCCTGTTGAAAATAAATTTCGTTAATTTGCGCTAGAGGACCATCGTCAAGTAATTCAGGTATAGCTACATATAAAATTTTATATGTGTTCCTAATATGAAGCAGGACACATTTAGACCAAACCTGCCCTGCTGTCTTCTGGGAAATATTTGGTGTTGATTTTCCTGGGATCAGAAACTACTATTGTGCCTATTGAGTATACCAGAATTACTGAAATGTGCTTCGTCTGACCATATAACCTTCCTTTCAAAATCTCTAACCATATCGCATCTTTCTCGAAACCAATTGCAGAAGACTCTGCATCCCCTGGCTGTAAGTGCTGCACGAGCCTAAATTTGTATGGGTGGTATTTGTGCTTTTTTAGAATTTCTTGAACTCTAGTTTTTGGAATCCCTATGCTCTTTTCACTGGCCCTACAAGAGTTTGTAGGGTAAGCTTCTGCATTAGCCAAAACCGTAATTTCCTCAGCCTCCCGATTTTCTTTATTATATGTTTTCGTACGAGGTTTGATAAATGATCCGTGATTAAGTAAATTCTTTTTTATCCGATAAAAAGTGGATATATTAGGTTGCCTCCTTTCTGGATATCTAAATAAAAATTAAGTAGTATAGTAGTAATTAATAGTATTTCAACATACCTAAAAATTAACTATTTACCTGTTAAAATACATCTCAGAAGCCGCTTCAACATTTTCATTACTTAATATAAAACAAGCTAACATATCGTACTTTTCATAATGTTCGAAAGATTGGTTTTCTTCCATAATAATACAAATATATTTTTACACAATAAATAAATACAAAAAACTAGCGCTATATTTTATATACGCGTACAAAATTGGGAAACATCATTTGCTTCCAAGAAAACAAAAGAAAACGGCATCGTTTTTCATGGCCTGGATTTTTGTTGTTGTTTATTAAAATAGACCCATACTATTATATATTTTTGAGAAGCTTTTAAAAGGACAAATCAATCTCTGGAAAAATATACAGGGTGTCCCATTAAAAAAAACACAACTTTGGGTCATATCTAAAAAATAACAACTCAAATGAAAAATATGACTACGCCACTGGATCCAGCGTAAAAAACTGCATAAGCAGCAATTTTTCCCTTTGCGTTAAGTTAAAGGATAACCGAGATACGAGGGGGTCCCAAAATGCAAAATTTTCTATTTCGCCCTGTATCTCATAAACGAAGAAGGCTATGAAAATTTTGTTTACGGCTTCATGAGTTTCACAAAAAATTAGCTCAGGTTCGTGAAAACCGCAAGGTTCTTTTTTTAAAAATAAGCGAGATACCCCGCTTTTGCAACCAAATCCGGACACCCTGTACAGTTTAACATTTACTGAATGTTTTCCAAGATTTTGTAAGTCTTAAATTGGGTGCTATTATTAAATTAGTGGAACGTGTCTGATAATTGTGATTTTCAGAATGTGTGCGAAACAGATACTATCTTCTATGTATGTCGTAAACCTGGCAAAATATAAATAAAAAAGGAAGTGTTAATATACTGGAGGCAATAAAGAGAGGTTTGCAATGTTCACTTGGGCCAACACTACATAAAACCCTAACTGCCTGCTTCTGGAGTCTAAAGACCTTAATTACTCCAAAAGAACAACCCCACAATGTTATTCCATACACCAGTCGAGAGTGGAACAAAGCAAAATAGGCTGCCCTAAAAGCAGTTTGAATTTATTTTCCAGGTGTCTTAATAGAAAGGAAGGCCGCGGAGATAGGGGCCCGTAATTTCGAGCGGGCCTAGGGCCCCAAAAGTTGTGGATGCGGTGATGGCTTTGGGTGTTAATTTTTTTGTTTTCTGACTAAAACAGGCGTATAATTGCAGTGATACTGATTTTATATTTTGTTTTGTGAGTATTCAGCGTTGTAGTTGTGATAAAATGAAAAAGTTGCGGAAAACGAAGCAAAACAGAAAAAGCATGTAAAAATAGACAATCTTTTTTTTAGGTTATATATTACCAGTCAGTCGTCTAATCGAAAATCGGTGTAATTAGAATTATTAGGCACTCCAACGATCTGTCACTGTCATGTCATTTTTGGGTTGTCGTAGGACAAACGAACTGATTTAGCCAATGAGGCTTAAATACTGGTTTGATAAGTCCCACAATATTGGTCAAATAGCTGTCGTAGGAGAAGCAGATGTTTTGTTGGACTGCCTAATTATTTTACCTTAGACTGTTGTTTTGTTAAGTTTATTTAGAATAGTTTATTTGCAATATATTATGGTTGATATATATTATCTTGTTTCATTTTTCTGTGGCACTTATCCCATTTCCTGAGCTATTCTGAATGTTAAAACCAGATTTTAATATTTTTTTGCGATTTATGAAATCTCCTATTTTTTCATTTATATGTACTTATTATAGAGAGGTGAGGATTATTTTATTAAACAGTTATTTATTGTTGGTTATAACGTTTACATTTAAAGGTGATGTCAATTCTAAACACTGTTATACTACTGGCTAATGAAAATGAAACATCTTCACCTTCAACTTTCTTTTTGGTTAAATTTGTATTTGCAATTTGTTTTTTGTTCTCTATTGAGTCTTCCAAATAACCTTCTGCCACGGTAGTGGATTTCCATCCTCCACGCCTCTTGGTTGTACACATAAGCGCCTCGCACATCTGAAAACGGTGGACTGCCGAGAACCAGCTGCGGCGAGGGGAATGGTATAGATAGATAGGACTTTTCATCGAAGTGCGGGAACTTATATTATATTCCGTAAACTATGACATAAGCTATATGATTTTTTATTTTATTTTTCATTCTTAAGCCTCATCGGAGAGCCGCACAACAAAAACGGTATTCTGCTTATTTCTCTTTTAATTTCGCCTACCAATGTCTATTTATTTTGTTTCTTTGCATCCGTTAGTACTGATTCGAATGTGCCATGGAAAAAATAGGTTACTAACGCTTCCATAGCAACGGATAAACAAACAAATAAACTTTGACAGGAGAAATTAAAAGCGTTAATTCATGACGTGTTCCTTTTGATTCCTTTAATTATTCCGAATTGTGATAATGCCTCGATTAATTGAAAATGAATTATTAGTTTTTTAAACGAAGGGTTACCCGAAAGAGATGTAGCGCGAATATATTGGGTAAGCTCCAGCACTATAAATTACCTGCGTTTTCGCCTGAACGGTCATATCCGCTATGTGCCTAGAAAAATTGAGACACGAGCAGCAAGAACTCTATTAAGAGATGTTGACAATCACCGAGCTTCGTGCTCTAGAGTTTTAAATGATAGCCTAAGAAGACAGTCTGGTATAGTAAATCGAAACAATTTAAGGTAAATTCCTTGCTGGATTTAATTATGTGTTGACATTAAAAAATTGTTCTGTTTTGGTTTTAGAGCAAGAAGGCGAGCAGAATGTGTTCACCTTTTGCCAAATCATAGGGAACATCGTGTCAAATGGGCAACCGATAAATTGGCTTGGCAAGACAAGTGGCGGAATTGTTTCTTTTGTGATGAAACGCGGTTTAAACTGATTTTCGAAAAAAAATTATATCTGCTACTTTTGATACAGCTGAAAAAACCTAATTTGTCTTTTTCAAACACTGGTGTGGAAAGTAAATTACTTTCCGCACTAGTGCGGCAAGAACTTTCCACACGCTCATAGGAAAAGTAATTATGGATCTTCTGTCAATTTGCTGGAATCACATTTCGTTAATTGTTTGAGTTCGGTTTTGAAGAACTATTGCGTCAAATCTTCTTTAATCTGTATATTAATCACTATTTCAGTTTTGGCGGTCACTTATAGTGTAAAGATGTTTAATATCTCAAAAAAGAGTATTTGCATTACTCTCGGGAATCAGCAAAAATAATTTTAAAATGAAATCTGTTTATTTAGAGAATACAATCATTTCTTGCAATATTGATAAGTTACTCTGAGTCTTATTTTTTAACTTTACCTGAAGCCACTATTTTTCGTTAAAACCTCTATAAATGTAAAAAACAATTTTAAGTTATGAAATAAAATTGAAAATGTAGTAATTTATTATCAGTAATTCAAGTAGTTCATCATGTAAATAAATAACTACTCAACTGAATATTAAAAATTTGCTGCCAATTGTATTTCTTATGTATTTTCAATAACAATACAAATATGCGTACTGTTTATGTTTCGGCATCGTTTATTTTAAAATTGGGTCAAGTTTAGTAGAAAAGTGCCAATGCATATAAAAAATGTAATTATGCCGACTTACATGACCTTTTTTATTATTAAAGTTCCATAACTAGATGAGTTAATTTATCGGCTGGCCATATTGTGATGAAATTCAATCTCTTGTTTGTATGTAATTAATGTTTTGAACACCGTTTAGAGCTCTAGTTTAAAATTAATTTCGTCTATACAGGATAAGCCCAAATAGAGCTTTTTAAATGGAACACATTGTATTTACCTAACCTTCCGATTAAGCTCCCTTTGCATCTTCCTCCAGTATAAGTTTATGCATTAAGATTTAGCTTAAAATAAGTATTTCATTTCTGACTTTCCTGATAGGCATACACTGTGGTCCAAATTAAATTGGAACCTTTTTTAGGCTTTATTATTTTTCTTATTTTTTGACCGATTTTTAAGATTTTTTGATAAGTTTTAGTTGAATCATTTCTGAGTTAACTCTGACTTCTCCACTTATTTCTTTGTACAGGGTGCATAAAAAAAATCGAACTAAAACGTTGATTTTAAAGTCGTTGCAAACATCAGGTGATTCCAATATTTCTACGATTTCATGTTAAAATGGTTCATTGCTTTTCTAAAGATATTGATTCAAAAATGTCAAAAAAGGGCAAAAAACAGGAATTATAAAATAATAATACATTTTTTTAGACTTAAGAAAATTGAACTTTAAATTATTTAATTATGAAAAGTAAATAACACCAACGACAACATTTTTAAAAGGTTTTCGTTTTAAATCATTCTTTATTCATTTTTTTATATCATTCTTTATTATGTATTATTTCTACTAATTCTCGGTGTTTTAGATATTGCGTAATGTCTTTTTAAGCATTGACATATTGAACTGTGTGGTACAACTAAAAATCAAGGGAGCCTTGATTAAATTTTAAACAAAAGAAAACAGATTGATAGTGAATGTTGACAGTTTCTTTGAGATTTTGAAATATTATTCTTGTAATCTTTATAAGTCGTAATAATGTCCGTTCTTAGTTTAGAAGATAAATTGTTGATAAAGTCTCTTAGAGAAACACTTAATTATGGAGCTAAAAAGTTCGTGGCTATATTTCCACGAAAAAATTGGAAGCTTAGTATATTTAGTTACTTTTTAAAGCATTTGCGCTTAACTAATGGTTCTGTGCGGGTAAAGCCTGGACGTGGCAGGAAAATATCCACCAGAAGCCTTGCCAACGTTGAACAACTGAGTCAAAGTCAAAGTCAAAATATGCTTTATTGTCTAAAGTAAAAAGTACTCAATGACAAAGCTATAAAAATAAATATGTTAACAATCAAAATAATAAATAAATGAATGGGCAAGAAAGAATTTGAGACAAGTATGATTAAATCACTGCAAAAAGCTCAAAGTCAAATTCCTCAATAAAAGAAAATAATTATACAACATTAGTATAAAACGGCACAAAATATAAAAAAAAACTAAAAAAAGAAGAAAAAAAGTATATCACATCACATTGCAACAATGATTATCAGTCATAATATATAATAACAACATAATACACAAGATTAAAATTCAATAAACAGATTCATCCATACTATATCCTGTCCAACAAGTAAAAAAAAAAAGAAACTAAAATAACATACCTAATACACTTAACATATTCAAGTCCTAAAGTATAATTATTAGTACAAAATATACACATACCATAAGAAGCATTAATTAAAATTCTTAGACAGAAACACTATAAAAAGCCTCAGAGATCATTAGATTCTTAACCCTAATTCTAAACAATCTGTAATTACTGATGCTTCGAATACTGACTGGGAGGTTATTAAACATCTTTTTCGAGGTATAAAAAGTAGAATTTTTAGTTAGAGCTGACGAAGGTATAGGTAGACCAATATTGAAAGAGCTGCGGGTGGCCACCAAAGACACGGTATGAATTCTGTCCAAATACTTTTTGTGCATCAGGCACACTGACTCCAATATAAACAGACCTGCTAAAGTCAGAATTTTTTTTGATTTAAATACAGGCCTACATGAATCACGAGGTTTCATGCAGTACAAGTATCTTATAGAACGCTTCTGCAGGACGAAAATCGACCGAAATAAGTTATTGCAGCAAGAGCCCCAAAAACATGTTCCGTATCTTAAATGTGCTTCGATAACTGAAAAATAGACATTCCTTGCCAATGTTTCGTTTAATTCATTTCTGACTGTACGAACGGCATAACATCCAGAACTCAATGTTTTGTACAAGTTATTAATATGTACCTCAAATTTCAATTTATTGTCTATAAACAACCCTAAGAATTTGTTTTCTGTCATGTTTTTCATAGTCTGACCATCAAACAAAATTTCATTTATGGGGCATTTAAAATTTAAAATGTTGGTTTTTGCCACATTAAATGACAGATGATTCGCTTTGCACCATATCATTTAGAATGTCGGGATTCTTGTGGTATCATCGGCAAATGAGGTGCACTGTCCGTTGCGAATGAAGAAAAGCAGGTCATTAACATATATCAAAAACAAAAGCGGTCCAAGAACAGATCCTTGAGGCAAACCCGCGGTTATCCCAAGTTTAGATGACAGTTCCCCCTGAAAACGGACATTCTGATGACGGTCACTAAGGTATGATGTAAGCCACTCCAAAAATGCGCCCCTAAAACCATAGAGTTCAAGCTTCCTCAGTAGTATCCTGTGACAGACACAGTCAAAGGCCTTCGTCAAATCACAGAACACCGCCGAAGCCACCTCTCCCTCATTGAGACACAGATACAATTCTTCCATAAAATGAAAAATAGCATCATCAGTGTTTCTGGAGAACCGAAAACCAAACTGTGCATCGGAAAGCAGTTTGTGTTTATCCAAAAAAGCAAGCATTCTAGTTTTTACTGCTTTTTCCACAATCTTGCTGAATATAGGTAGCAAAGAAATTGGCCTAAAATTAGAGGGTAGGTCTTTGTCATTGTTATTCAAAATGCCTTATGCTTATGTTTCGGTAAGTTGTCGAAAAATATCTAAAACAACGAGAATTAGTAGAAGGATATAATAAAGAATGGCTTAAAATTGAAATCGCCATTTTGAAAACAAAACTTACCCTGTGATCTATCGTTGTTAAGTTAATTTTAAGCTGAATACGATAATTAATAAAAATGTACAGGCTTCTGTTTAAAATAAGAAAGTAGGAGTTAATTTTGAATTACTTTTTTATAGAAAACTTACCTCTTCTTCAGTTATAGAAACGTCTTAAGTTTATTTTTTTGGCTGTAAAATCAATACCTGTATTTTTTAAAATAATAAAGTTAGAGAGAAAATTAAAAAAACCGTTTGGAGAACCATTTTTTCACACCCTGTATATTTTCTGGGTAGTGCAGACCGTGTACATTATAAAAAAAATATGACTTAAGGGTCCTTTAGTAAGAAAATTTTACATCAAATGGCTAATAAAAAGTTACAGCTTATTATATAATAAAATTAAATTTTTTAACAAAAAAAATCATATCTCAAAAAATATTAAAAATTTTAAAAAAAGTTTGAAATAGTTTTTTACAATTTCACCAAAGATTACGCTAATCTAACAATTAGAACAAAAAAATTGTTATTGTAGTTTTTCGGAACAAATAAAAAATTGATAAAATTTGCAGTCTTGTTTAACACCCTGTATAAATAACTTTTTAGCTTAGGTAAGTTTTACCGCCTAACATCGGTTATATGTAATATGTATCTCGTCTCGTTTTAAAAATATTCGAACTTAGATTTTACCAAAAAATGCAGGTGAACTGTTTCAAGTGGCCAGCAGTTTATATTCACAAAATTAATTAAAATTCTTTAGCCAATTTAAATCAAATAGGAAACAGAAAAAGTTGGGGTAAATGTTTTTGCATAAAAAATAGAAGTTTATATATATTTTAAAAATGAAACAAAATCATTCGAAAGACGTCCAAACACCTTAAACTTTTTTTTTGGTATATATTTTTTTATTCAATATACAGGGTAGCTAGCCCCAGCCGCCTAAAGACAAAATTATTTTTCATTTAAAAAACGGGTTTGCTTTTTAAAACATTCGTTTGTTTTATTTTTTTTTTCTTATAAAAGAAGTTTTTTGCCTTCATCTAGAATAACTTTAAAAGGATGAAACAGAAACCTAAAAAAGTAAGAATTTTACAGAACATTATTTTTTAATTATTTTATTAATATGTATATATTTTTTCCACTATACAGAACAGCTCAGACCGGGGTGAAACAGTCCCTACAGCTGTGTATTTTAGATACCTAAATGTGAAGTGTGTTAAGTTTATTTACTTTTCTATTTATTAAATTTATTTTGTCTAGACAGAGTGGCACTATTCGTGGCCAAATCCCAAGGAACGATAATATTTTATAGTTTAAAAACGTTTTCTAATTAAAATGAAACATCAAGAGTAGTTAATTAATAATAATAACATATGATAAATATTAAACATTATTATTATTATTATCGAAATTGACAATCAATTTTTCAACAAAGGTTGGGTGCCAAGCCCATCCCGGATGGATGCTTCAAAAGGAGTGGTTTCTATGCGTTGTCCTGTAAGAATTTTCTCACCATGTGGCAAGTATTGAGCAGGACTGCCTTCTGGATGTCGATGAAGGTGTTAGTATGCAGTCCTATGATTTTTAGGTTCTGTTCTAGTGTTTTCAGTTTCAGTTTCAGTCTCCACATCTGCTGTATCTCGATGGTCAGCTCCGCATATTTGGCCATTTTCCCGTTTCACGTTGTTATTGTTGGGTACGGCGACATCGACCAAATAAGCTGTCTTTGTTTCCTTATTGGACAGTACCACATCAGGTCGATTATTCGTCACCCATTTGTCGGTAATAATTGCCCGGTCGTAGTAGTAGTAGTAGTCGTAGTTTGAAGGCAATATTTTCAAGCACTGAACTTGGTTGGTATTTATGATAGAGCACAAAGGTGTTAATTATTTTTAAAGTAAAGACAAATTTTATTATGAACCCTAAATACTAAATGAAAATTTATAAAATGAATGAAAAAATGACAAATAAAATTAAAAACCTTAAATTCTAGTTGTTCACATGTACCTGAATGGCGAAGCACCTCTCAATATTCTGTAACACTTTGCGATTAATGCAGATAAATATAAAATCAGAGTGATTTTCGTTTAACCTTGCAATCTCTTCCCTAATTCTCTGTTTCAATACAGCTATATCTTCGGGTTTATATTGCAATAAATTTTGTTTTTTGGATAACCCCATAGAAATACGTCAAGCGGCGTCAGGTTTCGACTGTTTGCTGTCCTTTTTATATGTCCATTTCGTCCAATCTACAGGCAATAGTTCCGATTCAAAAATTGAGTAGCATTTAAAACATTGAGCGCTGGAGCGTCATTCTGTTGCCAAATGAATGTAAATCTCTGATTTAAAGGAATGTTATCTAACTGCTGTTCTATATCATTTACCACATATTGGAGATATCCGGCTTCAGATTTACGATCGATCAATTGTTTTTGGAAATATCGGGGAAAAACCGAAAATGGCGGATTTGGTTTTTGGCCAGATCCAGAACGGTAAATTTGACAGCTGCCAAAATGTGACATTACTGGGACACATTTTTAAGACAAATAAGGTGGCGTATACGACACGTCTTCATTGTTTTTTGTTAACCCGCAACCCGCCCCAACTTTCATCTTCTCATGGCCGCCATACTGGATTTTTCGATTTTCGGAAAGAGCCTAAAATTTCCAGTCTAGTGATATTTCAGAAGTGCATTAAAGAATTTAGTATCATCGAAATATTACACTTCGTAAAGTTAGGTTTCAGTTTTTTCTAAGGAGGTCATGATTTACAGTAATGTTAGCTCTCAATGCTTTTCTAAGGAGGCCATGATTTATCTGTAACAAAATTGGATATTGACTTTGACGTTAAGTTAAATAGTTGAAAGTATCAAAGCTGTGTTTTAATAAGTAGTAGGTATGCTTTTATCCCAATAAAATCATAAATCTGACACATAAATTGTCAAAACCTATAGAAAATGGCCGGCATTGAAATGCAGTAGGCAAATGAAGAAAAGGTTGACATGTTAGCTCTGTACTTTCAATCATACAGAAATGCCGACGTTACCTCAGCAAGGTATTTGGAGATGTACCCCGAGCGACGGCAGCCTCATAAAACCCAGTTCAGGAAAATCGTAGTTAATTTAATTAGAACAACCTAGAAGCGGATACAATAAAAACAATGAAAATCGAGACAGAAAGATTTTACAAGCTATCAACCAAAAACCTAGTGCATCGGTAAGAACTGTAGAACAGGAAACTAATGTGCCAAAATCAACAGGACAGAGAGTTTTAAAAAAGAATAAGTACCATTCATACAAACCTATAATAGTACAAGGACTGATTTTGTAAATCATGTCTTGTGGTCCGATGAGAGCAGATTCACGAATTGTGAAGTCTTTAACAGGCACAACCGTCATCATTGGGCTGTGCAAAAGCCTCACGAAGTGGCAGAGAGACGTCTACAGATCAGATTTGGAAGTAACGTTTGGTGTGGGATCATTGGTAAGTTAATCTAACCAATCTTTTTTAAATAGGCACCAAATGATGGTCAAATAATAATCTTTTTTTTTTTGGTTTAGTTCTTTAATGATATTAAAAGAGTATAATCTAATAAAAAAAAGTAAAACGTTCTACTCTAGTCAGTCAACTTACTTTTTTGATATTGTATTACATTTTTATTCAATCATTTTGTATTGTAGTTTCGAAGAACCTATAAAAATAGAATTGGGTTCTATAAATTTATTAACACTATCTAAATTTTCTGCAGATTTAACTAATTCTCTAAAATTATTTTGATTATCTGAATTTAACGATTTATTATTACCCGGGAAGCTTAGTTCTTGCGTTATGAAAAAAATACCATATTAATAAAATGTTGAATTATTTTTCAATTTTCATTATGATTTATAGAAAGGCGTTCAGCTGTATTTCCGAATAATTTAAGTTTTAAAGCGCAAGGGGTTTGTTCTTTTGATATTTTATGTTTTATTAAGGCACGGTGTACTTCTTTAAGATTATTATATCACTGAAATAAATTGATTGAGTATTTCCGAAATTAATATGCAATACCAACAAAATAATTTATTACAGCTATTACTTTCCGCTAACCAAATATGTTTTTCTTTTTCATAATAAAGCGGAATAGGAACCCGGCCGACCCTGCCGCCTTTGACCGTTGGGCAACTATTTATAAATTATTAATCATTTTCAGGAAATCGACTTATTGGACCATTTTTTTTTACTACATCCTAAACGGGCAGAGGTACAGAGCTTTGGCGAAACAAGGTTGTACCAGCCTTACGAGCTATTCTAACGGAAGATGAATTAAGAAGAACTTGGTTTCAACAAGACGGATGTCCGGCTCACAATACCATTCAAGTCAGGAACTTCTTAAGAGAGCAGTTTGACGAAAGAATAATTGCTTTAAATGGTCCAATATCTTGCGCCTCCTCTAACACCCCTGACCGTTGCTCTTGGATTTCGACCTCTGGGGTCACACGAAGAATGAAATCTATGCATTTTATCCCCCCGTGACCAGAGAAATCCGGAGACAAAGAGTTCTCGGACATTTAGAAATATTAACCGAAATACACTTACCAGGGTTGTACGAAGAACAGTCACCAATTGTCAAAAATGTCTCGATGCAAATGGACGTCATTTTGCAGATTTGTAAATTAATGTTACCCACTTACAAAGTAGTTAAAGCTCAGTTAGATTTTTTAAGTCGTTATTTACGTTCATGTTGTATTGACAAATTCAAATACGTTCAATACATTACTTATTAATGTAATCTTGTTGCAAATAATTACATGACCTTTAAAACATTGAAACCTAATTTACTAAGTGTGATATTTTGATGACATTAAAATCTTTAATGCACTTGTGATATCACGAGATGGAAATTTTAGCTCTTTCCAAAAATCGAAAAATCCAATATGGCGGTCATAAGAAAAATGAAAATTGAGGCGGGTTGCGAGTTAACAAAAAGCAATGAAGACGTGTCGTATACGCCATCTTATTTGTCTTAAAAATGTGTCCGAAAAATATCACATTTGGCAGCTGTCAAATTTACCGTTCTGGATATACTGGCGAAAAACGAAATCCGCCATTTTCGGTTTTTCGCCGATATTTCCCAAACTTATTGATCGATCGTAAAATCGAAGCCAGATATCGAATGCATAAGTTTCCTCTCTAAGCTTCCCGATTTAACCTTTGCTGTAGGTATAATATAGTCATATTGGAATATATAGAGAAGCAGACTGGACACACTGTATACTAAAATAAAGAAATCTTTCAAAATATACATATATTAACTTACAACAGTCACATGCATAAAATGTAAAAGAATTTCAAATAAAATGTGTTACAGTGGCGCCGTAGGACGACTTAAAAATTGATTCCAATTTGTATTATTTTGTGAAAATTGTAATGCATTCACACTTTTTTTCGCGCTTAAATGTAGTAAATTTGAGGTAGCTTCCTAATAAAAACTCAAAAAAGTTCAAAAATCAGACTATTAAATCGTACCAGAACCGTTCTTCGATTTAAACTTTTGGCATCTTCAAATTTGTTTACTATATATCTTATCTTCGTGTTGGGATGGTTCTATCGGGAGATTGCGTACTGACCTCATTTTGAGTGTGGGTAGTTTTTATTATTGACATGATGATAAGTGCATCAAATACTTAATTTGTCTTCAATGGAATAGCCCATTTTGTTGTGCAAAACTAACACAGACAAGTTAAATGAGAGTGACAATTTAACAATGTCAGTATCACATAAAGACACTCTTAACACCATTTCACGCAAAATTAATCCACCAGAGGAAAGTTCAAGTCTGATATCTCAAAAACTACCGGTTCAGTATAGACATATCACACATATTTGAAAGGAACAGAAAGAGAACGCAGAAAATCAAAAATATATAGAGCATTTCATTGAAAAAAAAAACGAAAATTTGTACGGTACCGGCTTCCGATTCACCCTGTATACTCAAGGTTATTTTTTCTAGGAATTCTCCCAGAAATCCATACAACTTTTGTATTTGTTATTTCATTCTATCTACAAAAATAAACCCTGAAAATGGGTGGCGACATAAATGATAACCTTGTATAAATCGGTATGCTAAATTAAATTTTACACTTCTCAGCATGTACAGTAGAAACACCAAATAATGTATGTATATTTACATTTATCTAAATATAAATAATTTTATTACAAGAATGTCAGCTAATCGTAAAACACAGCGCATAAACAACAAACAACTCTACAATATATATTCAGAAGAGATCTTTGTGTACATTAGGATTAATCAACAGATGCGTCAATTCCTAAATAAGTATATACCGGTACTTCAATTACCATAATACATTGATTAACGCAAAACTATTATTTACACGGTGGCAGCGGTAGTCAACAATGGAAGGATCGGCAAGCTTCTAGTATTACGCGATTGACTCACTTAAAGTGGTATTAAGTAATAATATCGACGCAATTAATTATTGATAAAGTTACCCGCGCGTCTCCTTACTCCCAGACGAGAAAGCGGACTGCAATCTATGTAGTCCTTTTTCGAGTCCACAACAGCGCTTTTACTTTCGTCTACTTATTACACAAGGACAGCGTTAGTGTGCTGTTTTTTCATGTTGTAGTCACATGTCACATGCCGGTTGTGAAGCCAGTTTGTGGAACCTTTGTACTGAACAGACTAATGGGAATTGTTACGACAGATGCTTTGAAGATGTGGTTTTACCGTTGCTAGTTCGTACGCAGGGTGTAAGAGATATGATCAGCCAGGCAAGATTAATGACCATATAGACCACCCATCTGGAGATACTCCATGTTGCTTTGTACGTTGTGTAAATATCTGGAAGTAGGGTTTGAAAATGATGATCTTAACAATGAGAAAACGAGATGCATGGGTGTTTCTTCGTCGTTTTGAGGATGACTGGTGGCTATGTTTTTCGAGAGAGATTAAGTTTGTGTTCTAGTTGATTGGACTGTGATGCGATTGGACACTTGCCTTTCGCTCTTTCAGTTATTGCGGTTTTAATAAAATTATATTGTTGTATTTACAAATCGTGTCGTTTAAGGTATTTAGAACAAAAAAAAATTGCTTGTTCTCCTATGTTGATAGAAATTAGAGAGATGATAATTATTTTGATGCCCTCCTTTTTGAAATATCATAAAGTACACTTTGGACAATCTTTACATCTCATGTACTTAAAATAAATAATCATATCGAACCTACTAAGATATATGAAACAGATAGACAAAATTTTTAGTGGATATTTCAAGGTACGTTCAGAGTAACGAGAGAGATATTACTATATTGTTTTCAACTCGTTGCGGATATTATGGAGAACAAATTGTTTCATCTGCTTAGACGGTCACACTTGATTATGGTATTAAATATATTGCATAAGCTGCTTTTTGAAAAAAAAATTCTTTTTAAATGTAACTTGTAATTTTGATAGAAATTCATATATATTTAGTACATGTATAACTCCTACATTTTTTTTTCTAGAAATACTTCCATGATTTTTTGTTTAACAACACGAACAAGACCAACTGAAGAAATTAAGTACATGCATACAACATC